>CM031233.1:166366930-166664083 GCA_018340775.1 Taxus wallichiana var. yunnanensis | reverse complement strand
CCAAAAATCGACATTATTGAGTGATCAAGGATATTACATCTTTCAATTGCTTTCATTAGAGTTTTCGATTAACTTGCAACATTCGACTTGTTTACGTAATCAAACGTTGTTTTTATTGATTCACTTATAACTGTACAGTAAGCAAGTACCACGCCTTTAATATTACTATCCCTAGTGTGCCTCTGACACCAACAAAGCATGTGATATGCATCATGAAGGTTTTCAACAATTGTAGAGGTTTGACCATGTATATTAGATGTTTGTCAATCCTAAGGTGTTTAATGTAGATCTCATTTTAATCAATTTCATCAAACTAACTAACAAATGACATCTTTGGGAATCATTTAAAATTTCAAAATGATTATCCCAAATTTCGAAGTGGCTTTTCTTCGATTTGTCATTCAGAAATTTTGTCGGACATTGGTTTCAAAATGTTTACATCAATTTCAATAAAAATTAGGTTTCTTACGTAAAATCCTAGTGAGGTGTTTTTGTCAAATTTTGCTTGTCTATAGTTTCAACATGAATTTCCTTATTCACATTTTCATTGTCTCCTTCAATTTTAACATTTGCTACATCATGAGTATTTAATTCTTCTTCAACATTGACGGTAAAAATTCTTCATCACGAGTATTTAATTCAACTTCAACATCATGAGAGAAACATTACCTAGTTCTTCATTGCTTCAATAGTTGGGAATGAAAATGAACCTCTTCAGATTCACGAAGTTTCTCGCATCCGCTCGACATTTTGAATTTTGATGGGTGTTTTTATATGTGACTCTAATTCATTTTTTGTCTTTGGTGTGTTTTACTTTCGGCGTAATGACTTCATTTTTTGACTTCATTTTTTTGTCTAGGAGGTAAGTCCCCGATTGTAATCATTTTTTTGCATTTTAGGTTTTTTTTTGCATTTTCATGGGTTTTTTGAAATGTTTGTTTATGTATACAATTTTCTTGTTTTATCAGTTGGTCGGCAAGCTCAAATCATGCAAACCATCAAAACATTCCTCAAAACCCACCGAACATTCCTCAAAACCCTCCGAACATTCCTCAAAACCCTCCTCCAAACATAGATCCGCCTCCTGTGGCTCCTTCTATCCCCACTGAGCCAACAAGAACGCAAGATAATATCATTGGAAGAATCCGAGAAAATAAAATTGTCATTGAGAACCTAATTCAAACTATAAGACAAAACCATGCTACAAATCCATCCCGCATGACTTTAGCCAATACATTGCAAACATTGATTGGCGAAGTCGAGTCTGCAACCAACCAAATACATAGATGGAACACCTTTAGAAGTGACTGTAGGTGGTGGTATGCGGATAAACTATCCCATGCGGCCATCAAAGACAAAAAAATTGGAAAAGACCTCATTTGTGCATTATTTACCGACCCTAGAACCAATGCCCCCTAGCAGTTACTTGCAAACGGTTCCCAATCCATTGGTGCCATGATGACAAAATCAAAAACAATTTTTGGGACCGATGGTGGATGGTTTTTGATTATCCACCATGCAACAACAATGAGGTTCCTCTTTATTTTTTGAAGAAATTATATTGCGAGTTCGTGCTCAATGAGGTCCCGAATTATTTTGACTTTTCTGACTTTTTTGGTCGAGGAGGTGGCTCTGCACAGAGCAGACCTGGTGCACACGTAGGTCAACCTAGGATCCCCATGCCCCAAAACCCCCACTGCCTTCAGTTATCCCTCCTACAGTGAAGGAGGTTGTGGAGATTGATACATTGCATGCATTGAGGGAGCTCACTGACACTCTCACCCAACATAGTGACCAGATTGCATCTGGTGATGTTGGTGGAGGTGCACCAGTTCTAGTGCACCACACCACTGTGGATCATGTGGTGCCGTATGCACTGCAGCGAGACATCATTTGCTGGTTCACAGATTTCTTTTCTATAGATGAGATGCTGGGGAATGTTTTTGGAACTGGTGCCACTGATATTGGTCTTTCACAGGTAAATTTCAAATAAATTTAAATATATATATATATATATATATATATATACAATAGTTTAATTCACATGTTTGAGATATATATATATATATATATATATATATATATATATTGTACGTCATGTACATACATGTAAAAAAATAATTTTTTATTTTATTTTAAATAGCAAGAGCCGGTGAAGGAAACATCCGCGTCGACATGCTGGCTATTATGGCTGGGTGTGTTTCAAACGTAAGTTTCAAGTTGTACAAACTTACAAATTTTTAATTTCATTTGATTGCACTAGATTATTATTATAATGTTTCACGTGTATGTTGTACATGTATTAATATTTTTCTCTTTTATACACAGGAGCCTGACGGGTCATCATCTGCTCAGGAACTGAGGCTACTGCACGCCTCACATGAGTTTTACGCAGGTTAGTAAATCTCTTTACACTTTGTTTCTAATTACTAGAAGTTCACGTGGATTACATGCTTTGGACCTCTGTCATGTAGATTTTAATATTGATTTGTACATGTTTTTGTATAGCTTATGACTGACTAGAGAGACTCCTCCATATATGCAGACTGGAGGTCAGTAGATATCGCCATAGCAGATCGCAGATCCACTAACTGAGGTACAATTTTTTAAATTTGTTAAATTTTGGAGGTTCATTATTTCTTATTAAACTTAAATCTACAATATCAAATTTTGTAGGTATATGTGAAATATTTAATTTGAAAATTAATTATTTGTATGTAGCTTACCCTCGTGAGTCTATTGTTGTCCCCGATGACGCGTCAACAACAAATTGATAGGGATCATGACATTGCAGTAAGATTTCACATGCATTTTAACTAAATTGTACAAGTTTCTAAATTTTGAATGTATTTTAAAATTTTGGGTGTTAAAAACTTGTTGTTTATGAATGTGCAGTTAGGTTACAGGCATGCTTAGAGACACCTAGGACCACACGGATGAAATCCGTAGTGGCATCTCCCTCCACTACATCCCCAGGTCGTGGACGTGCTACTTCTAGCAGGGCGAAGAGAGGGAAGATGTTTCATGAGTAGATTTATAGTCCACCTGGATGTACATATGTGGTCATGAGTAGATTCATAGTCCATTGTATATATATAGCCTTTTGCGACCGCATGTGGTCCCATATGTACATTATGACACGTGCTTAGTTCGAGATGTACACATACATTATGAACTTATACATATATATTTTCAGAGACGTGCGTCTGGAGCACACTTTGTTTGATTCTTATATATATATATATATATATATATATATATATATATCCATGTGTGTTGGTTTTCATATTTATGACTTTTTCAGTTCTTCTTTAACAAGCAGTGTAACGTTGGGATGCATATTTCTTAACTTCTGCTTTATGGGTTTAGCATCTAATGGAAAACATTAATATTCATATTCTCATAATAATGCTATGAAAACATTTTTTTCTTTTGTTGAAAGTGAAGCTCCAAGATTTATCTATTATTTTTCTATATGTTCTTTGTCTTGTTTGTTTACTAATGACTCAAAGAGGATTTCACTATGAGACTTATGTTTGTTTTTCTTGCAAGGATTTTCAGAAGTAGTCTTGATTTTTCTTATACTCTTTTTATTCAAGTGTTCACACATCTGTACTTTTTATCCAAAGTATGCACAATCATCTAGGTTGATGGGAAAATATTTCTTATGATCCCCCTTCAAAATAGAATCCCTGATTCCCATGAATTCTGCAAATGTCTCATCATTATCAAAGAGACACTGAGAGATCTTATATTAATAAGGCATGTTGAGGACTTAATTTATCATCTAGACCATTCTTTTGATATGTTGCCTCCAACAATGTTAAGGGATTGACCAATGATGGAAATTTCTTATTACCAGTTTCAATATGCAGATCTATTTAGATAGGACCCGCAAACCACAAGCACTATTTTGATCTGACGATGAGTTAAACAATGAGCTCTATGTATAAGGGTAACTTTTTCTCTTGGTTATTGCGTGGGATTGGATTTTGATGAAAAGAGATATGATCGTTGGAGTCAAGGTGTGTACTAATTTCTTGAAGGTGTCTGAGATCTATGTTTGTCGACACCCCTTAACTCATAAGTGTTTTATATAATATTTTCTTATGAGCAATGGTGATTTTGAGGAGATATAGGATCAAAATTCTAGCTGGTGTCTTTTCCAATTATTCTATTAAGTTGTATTGGACTTGTTGCGGAATAGGTAGGGGATAAATGGTATTACCAAACTAGAATGTCTTGTATCCACATCACAACTTTTCTCTAAGATCCTAATGGTATTTACTTGTTCATTAGATGAATGGACGCATCCTATAAGGGATTAAAATTGTTTATCATTTTTTGGATAGATGCAGGTAGTATTCCGATAGTCATTACAAGCTTGTCCATGATCTGAATTTTTGTTCTTTTTATCTCCATGGTTAGGATATATGGTTATTTGAATATACCCATCTTCTCATTAGGACCATGTCTAAATTCTTTGCAAATTGTTGTAGCAACATATCTTTATCAAATGGGTAAGGAAATAGCTTTTTGTATAGATATTTTCTATTGTGTCCTACATTTCTTTCTTGTAAAGTGGTTAGCGTATTCTTCATTGAATGCAACTCTTGTTGAATCATTTTTTCCTTTGTGGGTGATATATTGGTCTATTCACTTTAGCAACTTTGAAATTTTCTTCATTAGATGGATAAATGTGAAATTCACCTAACTTTATCTTGAGTCTATCCTTGCATGTATTCCTATTCAAGTAACCTAAGGTCACTAAATTTTGAGCGAGTTTTAGTATTTGTCTTTGAATGATCTCCTCTTCGAATAAGGGATCATCTTCATCATAAAATCTAGGAGGAGGTGAGTCTTTGTGACTATGTTCAATCTTGAATCTACGTGAAGCCTTAAAGTAAGGTTTTCATGAATCACTTGTTGGTTTTGGTGGGTGATCCTCAACATTTTTTTTACGTTTTATTGAAGTGGAAGAATAACCTGTATTAAAATGGATGTCCATTTCTATGAGGGATGGTCATTTTGGATCTTCTACTTTGTGATTCATGGTCTTAATCACCACTTCATACTCTTGTAATAGTCTACCTCCTAACTCAAGGACTCTTGCAAGTACTTCGTCTCTATTGTAGTAAAGGAGCTCATGAAAGAAAGATAGATCTAATTTGTTTTGGTCTTCGTATGAATTAGATTCTTCTCCACTATGACCAACCAAAGGTTCCATGTCTTTGACTTGTGAGAAGAGGGTTTCTAAATATTTTCGACTGAATGGGTATGTTGAATTAAAAGGATTTACCTTTAAGTTGGGTTCATCTCGTTTAGACATCATTTTTGTGATTTTTGGCATCACTCGACTCCGTGGCAACTAGAGAGGCCTCGTCTGATCCAAACCTCAGAGTAGGGACCCTCTACAATAGCCTCTCTCGGTTTTTTCCTTCTCATTTCATTGCTCTCTCACTTGTCCTACTGTTTGCAAACGCGTGAAATAGTGCAGTTGGAGCTAGTGTAAGGTTGTCAAATGCTATATTTTGCAAACGGTGGGTCATGGCACCAAACCGACTATGCCGAACACATCCGGGTGGCTAGGTGAATGCTAGAGGAGGTGGTGTTTTGGTGCGTGAAAGGGTCGTTGCTTCCGGCTACTTCGTTTGCGTAGTCCCTTAAGAGCCCTGAGACCAAAATATCGTTCAACTTCGACGGGTGACTACTCGAACTCCATGGCACCTAGAGAGGCCTCATCTAATCTGAACCTCAAGGCATAGAGACCCTCTACAATAGCCTCTCTCGTTTTTTCCTTCTCATTTCGGTGCTCTCGCTGTCCTACTGTTTGCAAACGCGTGAAATAGTGCAGTTGGAGCCAGTGTAAGGTTGTCAAACGCTATATTTTGCAAACGGTGGGTCGTGGCACCAAACCGACTACACCGGACATCCGGTGGCTAGGTGAATGCTAGAGGAGGTGGTGTTTTGGTGCGCGAAAGGGTCGTTGCTTCCGGCTACTTCGTTCGGGCGTAGTCCCTTAAGAGCCCCGAGACCAAAATATCGGTTCAACTTCGACGGGTGACTACTCGGACTCCGTGGCACCTAGAGAGGCCTCGTCTAATCCAAAACCTCAGTGTAGAGACCCTCTACAATAGCCTCTCTCAGTTTTTTCCTTCTCATTTCGGTGCTCTCGTTGTCCTACTATTTGCAAACGCGTGAAATAGTGCAGTTGGAGCTAGTGTAAGGTTGTCAAATGCTATATTTTGCAAACGGTGGGTCGTGGCACCAAACCGACTATGCCGACACATCCGGGTGGCTAGGTGAACACTAGAGGAGGTGGTGTTTTTGGTGTGCGAAAGGGTCGTTGCTTCCGGCTACTTCGTTCGGCGTAGTCCCTTAAGAGCCCTGAGACCAAAATATCGTTCAACTTCGACGGTGACTACTCGGACTCCGTGGCACCTAGAGAGGCCTCATCTAATCCAAAACCTCAGCATAGAGACCCTCTACAATAGCCTCTCTCTGGTTTTTTTCCTTCTCATTTCGGTGCTCTCGCTGTCCTACTGTTTGCAAACGCGTGAAATAGTGCAATGGAGCCAAGCCAGTAAGGTTGTCAAACGCTATATTTTGCAAACGGTGGGTCGTGGCACCAAACCGACTACGCCACATGTCCGGGTGGCCAGGTGAATGCTAGAGGAGGTGGTGTTTTTGTGTGCAAAAGGGTCGTTGCTTCCGGGCTACTTCGTTCGGCGTAGTCCCTTAAGAGCCCTGAGACCAAAATATCGTTCAACTTCGACGGTGACTACTCGGACTCCATGGCACCTAGAGAGGCCTCATCTGATCCAAAACCTCGGCATGTAGGGACCCTCTACAATAGCCTCTCTCAGTTTTTTCCTTCTCATTTCGGTGCTCTCGCTGTCCTACTGTTTGCAAACGCGTGAAATAGTGCAGTTGGAGCTAGTGTAAGGTTGTCAAACGCTATATTTTGCAAACGGTGGGTCGTGGCACCAAACCGACTACGCACCCGAACATCATCCGGGTGGCTAGGTGAATGCTAGAGGAGGTGGTGTTTTGGTGCGCGAAAGGGTCGTTGCTTCCGGCTACTTCGTTCGGGCGTAGTCCCTTAAGAGCCCTGAGACCAAAATATCGTTCAACTTCGACGGTGACTACTCAGACTCTGTGGCACCTAGAGAGGCCTCATCTAATCCAAAACCTCAGCATAGGGACCCTCTACAATAGCCTCTCTCTGGTTTTTTCCTTCTCATTTCGGTGCTCTCGTTGTCCTACTGTTTGCAAACGCGTGAAATAGTGCAGTTGGAGCTAGTGTAAGGTTGTCAAACGCTATATTTTGCAAACGGTGGGTCGTGGCACCAAACTGACTACATGAAACATCCGGGTGGCTAGGTGAATGCTAGAGGAGGTGGTGTTTTGGTGCACGAAAGGGTCGTTGCTTCCGGGCTACTTCGTTGGCGTAGTCCCTTAAGAGCCCCGAGACCAAAATATCGCTCAACTTCGACGGTGACTACTCGGACTCCATGGCACCTAGAGAGGCCTCATCTATCCAAAAACCTCAAAGCAGTAGGACCCTCTACAATAGCCTCTCTCTGGTTTTTTTCCTTCTCATTTTGGTGCTCTCGCTGTCCTCCTACTGCTTTGCAAACGCGTGAAATAGTGCAATGAGCCAGCCAAGAGTAAGGTTGTCAAAACGCTATATTTTGCAAACGGTGGGTCATGGCACCAAACCGACTACGCCGACATGTCTAGGTGGCTAGGTGAATGCTAGAGGAGGTGGTGTTTTGTGCGCGAAAGGGTCGTTGCTTCCGGGCTACTTCTTCGGCGTAGTCCCTTAAGAGCCCTGAGACCAAAATATCATTCAACTTCGACGGTGACTACTCAGACTCCGTGGCACCTAGAGAGGCCTCATCTCTGATCCAAAACCTCAAGCATGTAGGACCCTCTACAATAGCCTCTCTTTTTTTTTCCTTCTCATTTCGGTGCTCTCATTTGTCCTACTGTTTGCAAACGCGTGAAATAGTGTAGTTGGAGCTAGTGTAAGGTTGTCAAATGCTATATTTTGCAAACGGTGGGTCATGGCACCAAACCAATCTACTGCACATCCACATCCGAGTGGCTAGGTGAATGCTAGAGGAGGTGGTGTTTTGGTGCGTGAAAGGGTTGCTTTGCTGGCTACTTCGCTTCGGGCGGTCCCTTAAGAGCCCCGAGACCAAAATATCGCTCAACTTCGACGGTGACTACTCGACTCATGGCACCTAGAGAGGCCTCATCTAATCCAAACCTCAGCATAGGGACCCTCTAAATAGCCTCTCTCTAGTTTTTTTCCTTCTCATTTCGTGTGCTCTCGTCCTACTGCTTGCAAACGCGTGAAATAGTGCGCATTGAGCTAGTGTAAGGTCACAAACGCTATATTTTGCAAACGGTGGGTCGTGGCACCAAACCAACTATGCCAATGTCCAGTGGCCAGGTGAATGCTAGAGGAGGTGGTGTTTTGGTGCGCGAAAAGGGTCGTTGCTTCCGGCTACTTCGTTCAGGCGTAGTCCCTTAAGAGCCCTGAGACCAAAATATCGTTCAACTTCGACGGTGACTACTCGACTCCATGGCACCTAGAGAGGCCTCGTCTATCCAAAACCTCGCATGTAGGACCCTCTACAATAGCCTCTCTTGGTTTTTTCCTTCTCATTTCGGTGCTCTCGTTGTCCTACTATTTGCAAACGCGTGAAATAGTGCAGTTGGAGCTAGTGTAAGGTTGTCAAACGCTATATTTTGCAAACGGTGGGTCATGGCACCAACCGACTATATGCCGGCATGTCCAGGTGGCTAGGTGAACACTAGAGGAGGTGGTGTTTTTGGTGCATGAAAGGGTCGTTGCTTCCGGCTACTTCGTTCGGGCGTAGTCCCTTAAGAGCCCTGAGACCAAAATATCGTTCAACTTCGACGGGTGACTACTCGGACTCCGTGGCACCTAGAGAGGCCTCATCTAATCCAAACCTCGGCATAGGGACCCTCTACAATAGCCTCTCTCATTTTTTTCCTTCTCATTTCGGTGCTCTCTGTCCTACTATTTGCAAACGCGTGAAATAGTGCAGTTGGAGCTAGTGTAAGGTTGTCAAACACTATATTTTGCAAACGGTGGGTCGTGGCACCAAACCGACTATGCCGGCACATCCGGGTGGCTAGGTGAACACTAGAGGAGGTGGTGTTTTGTGCACGCGAAAGGGTCGTTGCTTCCGGCTACTTCGTTCGGGCGTAGTCCCTTAAGAGCCCCGAGACCAAAATATCGCTCAACTTCGACGGTGACTACTCGACTCCGTGGCACCTAGAGAGGCCTCATCTAATCCACACCTCGGCATAGGGACCCTCTACAATAGCCTCTCTCAGTTTTTTCCTTCTCATTTCGGTGCTCTCGTTGTCCTACTATTTGCAAACGCGTGAAATAGTGCAGTTGGAGCCAGTGTAAGGTTGTCAAACACTATATTTTGCAAATGGTGGGTCATGGCACCAACCGACCACTGCTCGGCACGTCCGGTGGCCAGTGAATGCTAGAGGAGGTGGTGTTTTGGTGCGCGAAAGGGTCATTGCTTCTGGGCTACTTCGTTCGGGCGTAGTCCCTTAAGAGCCCTGAGACCAAAATATCGCTTCAACTTCGACGGGTGACTACTCGACTCATGGCATAGAGAGGCCTCATTTGATCCGAACCTCGGCATGTAGAGACCCTCTACAATATTTCTCGGTTTTTTTTTCTCATTTTGGTGCACACGCGTAGGTATTCTTGTAAACACTTTAGGACTTTTCAAAATTTACAACATTTTCAAAATTTACAACATTTTCAAAATTTACAACATTTTCAAAATTTACAACAAAATTTCAAAATTTACAACATTTTCAAAATTTACAACTTTTTCAAAATTTACAACATTTTCAAAGCTTTTTTACTTTTTCAAACAATGAAAGCTTCTCTTAGAGAATTTAAAATTCTCTACTAACAGACCAACCACGTGAAGGTGGAAGCTTTTCTGGCACCACTAACCTAAACATAAAAGTGTTAGTCAAAGAAATTTAAGTTTCAAATCAAAACCATATACTAGATCTATATATGTACAAAATACACAAATTTAAAATAAAATATATTCAAACTTAAATCTAGATCTTTAAACTAAAAAATTTATATATATATTGAAAAGAAATTATATATACCAGACATTCAAGCATTGTAAATTCATTCCAATGAACCATCAGGATCGGATCTACTCTGAATAGCAGACAAGATTGCTTCATGATCTGACTCTCGAACCTTCCAAAGAACCTTGTTATTAGGCCTTCCTCGATATCTATACAACTGAATATTTGTCGCTAGAACTAGATGTGAATATAAGAGTATTTTCCTGTGTGTCTCAAAGTCTTCAAACACCCAAACAGAGGAGTTTTTAATGGATACCGTCGAAGCCAAGTTCCAATAACTACCACTGACCCTGTAGGATACTCAATATCTTCGCCATCTATAATAGGAGAAGTCAACTTCTTTCTTTCCTCGATGCAACGACATAAGAAATAGTCTGTTCCTTCTTCATTGTCTTCTGATCGCAATTACTACAAACACATGTCCTACAAAAAAATAACCAAGGTTGAACAACTCAAATTTAAATTACATATTAAAATTTCAATGGACATAACTCAATACAAAAATTAAATAAATAACCATAAATACCTTGTCGCACCAAAATCAAAATTTCATCAAAGTCCTTGGATGTTGTAACTTCATCTGGAGAAACAAGTCGTAATGCTTGTGGAGGTTGATAACTAGGAAGCGGAGTTAGAGGCCTACAAATCCATCCTTCCACCCATTCTTGTGAATCACACTCAGCAATGACAAATTCGATACAAGATGCACAAAAACATGTCAACTTTCTTGTCCATACGGCCCACGAAGTAGCGTCTGAGCTACAAAATGAGTGCATATCACTAGACCCAGTGAGTGTCATACAATCCTCGTAGTTAGCAATATGTTGTTCCTCTATCAACCAAAAATATCTCGCGAACTATGGAATTTTCTTGAGAACCTCAGGCCATGTTGTCAATACACCATTCCACTATGCTCTTTTGTGATCTTTTAATTTAGCACCATCTTTGTACTTCAACTCTTCTCTTGCAAGAGCTCTTTTCACACATGCCCCTACACCGTCATGCTCTCTCCTTTTCCATGTCCAAATTTCAAATGAAACTCCAAATATGTTGCACACCCATCTTGACGTGCATTCTGCTCATCCAATAAAACATTCATGCATTCTTAAACTGAGACGTGTAATTATCTGACCATATATAATGTTGTTTGAAGTGGATGTCCCTATCGACAAGTTTCCATAAAATAACTGAAACACCCTTGCACAAATTCAAGAGAATGAGTACGATCATCACCGATATAAAAGTGGTACTCTCTTAAAAAAATTTTTGATCATTCTCTCATCTGTCAGAGAATGTAGAAATGCTATATGCACAAAAATGGCAACTTGTACTTGAGTTGTAATATTGCGATTGAACCTCCATTTGTGGTCAGCAATGTGTAATTCTCTCAAAATCGACCACCAAACAATAGTACCAATAGGAAATGTGTCTTTGCATAGCTTGAATTGTTCATCCAACCATCGAGCTCTATGTGTATGCCTCGCATACTCATAAACAATTTCATCCTTAAATTTTCTCATAAATTGAAAAATGGGCATTTGTTCTGTAACTAGCTCACACCGTTTCGACTCTTTTCCATCTTTCAACTGTATGCAACTGATTTATATTTATCAAACTCAACTAAATTATGTCCTATTGTACCTTCAATTTTCTCATGGATGTAACTTTCCAATTTAGGTAATCCGCCGCATGTACTACAACTTCCATCTAAACAATCCTGACTATAAAAAAATTGTCCAACTTCTTTTTCACAAAATATAGTAGGAATGAAATCCCTGGAAGATATTGGTGGAACTTGAACACCACATTCGATAACATAGTTTCAAAATGAAAATTAGAATGAATACGTAAAAATTTAGCATAATGCATCGCAAATTCAACATGTTGCCTACAACAACAAGTGGTGCGAGCATGGTTGATTTTCACATAGAATGGTTTCAACATTTCAAAAAATGTTGACTAATTTTAATTTCCAGATTCTCTTGTTCAAACTTACGAAAAAATTGAGTTTGAGTCATATCTAAGAAATGCTTTGGATGTGGTTCACGATTAGTAGAACCAACTCTCCATTTTATAACATCTCTTGTATTAGGTGAAACTCTAGTGTTATCATGCCAAAATTTAATAACAACTTCTCTTATAAATCAAATTATTTTTTTCCTTACGCGGTGCTCTAGCAGAAAATGCCCAAAAATCGACATTATTGAGTGATTAAGGATATTACGTCTTTCAATTGCTTTCATTAGAGTTTTTCGATTAACTTGCAACATTCGACTTGTTTGCGTAATCAAACGTTGTTTTTTTATTGATTCACTTACAACACTAGTAGCAAGTACACGACGCACAATATTACTATCCCTAGTGCGTCTCTTGACACCAACAATGTGATATGCATCATGAAGGTTTTCAACAATTGTAGAGGTTTGACCACGTATATTAGATGTTGTCAATCCTAAGGTGTTTAATGTAGGTCTCATTTTAATCAATTTCATCAAACTAACTAACAACTGACATCTTTGGGAATCATTTAAAATTTCAAAATGATTATCCCAAATTTCAAAGGGCTTTTCTTCTGATTTGTCATTTCGTAAAGTTTGTCAGACATTGGTTTCAAAATGTTTTCATCAATTTCAATAAAAATTAGGTTTCTTACGTAAAATCCTAGGAGGTGTTTTTGTCAAATTTTGCTTGTCTACAGTTTCAACATGAATTTCCTTATTCACATTTTCATTGTCTCCTTCAATTTCAACATTTGCTACATCATGAGTATTTAATTCTTCTTCAACATTGACAATAAAAACTTCTTCATCACGAGTATTTAATTCAACTTCAACATTGACAGTAGAAACATTACCTAGTTCTTCATTGCTTACAATAGTTGGGATTGAAGATGAACCTCTTCTAGATTCACGAAGTTTCCGCATTCGCTCAACATTTTGAATTTTGTTGGCCTCTAATTCGTTTGGTGTTTTTTTACTTAATGACTTCCTTTTTTGACTCGTTTTTTCTCCCATGATGTTTTGCTTCCGGTGATAAGAAAAACGTGAAAAAGATAGAATTTCACAGTAATTCATACGGTAAGGTCAGAGAGTAAAAATCACATGGTAATTCAGACATTGGGATGTGTGTAAATATGATTTATGAACCGCGAGCATGCTTTATAAACCGCGATCGCGGTTTATAAAGCGCGCTCATGGTTTATGTTAAAAACCGCGATCGCGCTTTATAAACCGCGATCGCGATCTATCTGCCGAACCTAAGCCTCGAAAATCTCTGTTTTTCCCAACCAAAGCTATGGAAGGTCATTATGAAGTGTAAAAGGTCAAAAAACCTCAAATCTGCTCTTCCAAAGACTTGAACCATGCTAAAAACTGAAAACATTTCACAAAAATGGTGCCATCGCGTAGGGGAGACTCTTAGCTTCGTAGAAATATTGTTTTTAAAGTGAATAGAATAAGATAAATATCATTTTATAATTTTTTACTAACAATAGGTCTTTAAGACATTTTTTCCCGTGAATGTTCATGTCTACGTTTAAGACTGTAACTTTTGTTTCGCTTATCAAAATATGATAAAACTTATACCATCCCAAGCGTGGACAAATTCTATACACGTTAAAAAATATATTTTGATTTCGATATTTTTTGATATAGTTATGGCGGGCAAACGGAAAGCGCTCCGTTTTCTAAATATTTTCAGACCACTTTCACGGAAAAAATCATAAAAAAAAATATTGCTAAAAAAATACAAAATAAAATCCATCCCAAGATAGACAACTACATCTAACGTTTCACCAAAGGAAAAAAAAATAACAAGATTTGGTCATCCAAAATG
Organism: Taxus wallichiana var. yunnanensis; assembly: GCA_018340775.1. Taxonomy (NCBI): domain Eukaryota; kingdom Viridiplantae; phylum Streptophyta; class Pinopsida; order Cupressales; family Taxaceae; genus Taxus; species Taxus wallichiana. The sequence continues at coordinate 166,650,073 of CM031233.1, read as the reverse complement.
CGGGCAAACGGACTACAATCTTATAAGTTTTTTCAAAAAAAAAAAAAAACTAAGTCATATAATTTTAAGTGTTTAATATAGCTAAACTTGTCCATTTTTTTTTTAAAAAATTAGTATTTTAGAAACTAGATTCCAAATGCTACGATTCATATTCATATAATTTTTTCTAATTTAGAGTGCGTGTATAGCTAATAATCCCTACAAGTTGAGATTTTGCTATTTTTTGCAATATGACGTCCACGGATGACCCTATATTTGTCCATCACGTTTAAGACTCAGTAACTTTTGTTTCGCTTATCAAAATATGATAAAACTTATACCATCCCAAGCATGGACAAATTCTATACACGTTAAATATATATATATATATATATATATATATATATATATATATATTGATTTCGATATTTTTTTATATAGTTATATGGCAAACAAAAAGTGCTCCGTTTTCTAAATATTTTCAGACCACTTTCACGTAAAAAATCATAAAAAAATATTGCTAAAAAAAAAAAAAAAAATCCATCCCAAGATAGACAACTACATCTAATGTTTCACCAAAGGAAAAAAAAATAACAAGATTTGGTCATCCAAAATGCGGCAAATGGACTACATAAGTTTTTTTAAAAAAAAAACTAAGTCATATAATTTTAAGTGTTTAATATAGCTAAACTTGTCCCTTTTTTAAAAAATTAGTATTTTAAAAACTAGATTCGAATGGTACTATTCATATTTATATAATTTTTTTCTAATTTAGAGTGTGTGTATAGCTAATAATCCCTACAAGTTGAGATTTCGTTGTTTTTTACAATATAACGTCCACGGATGACCCTATATTTGTCCATCAACTTCCTTGCACTTACCCTCTTATAAAGATCTCTAAAGCAACTTGATTTTACTATTTACTTTTATCTAATCTTTATTCAAGATCGTATAAGTCCAAATTATAAATATGTACTTGACCATTGTGTACGATATTGGCCCCTTTCGTATTCCATTTTTTTCTCTTTATGAGCCCATTTGTCACTCTTCTATATTTTGGTTTATATATTTTTGGTTTTCCTTTCCCACCACTAAGGTCCTAATTTCAAAATAAGAACTCATACATACATACATACATACATACATACATACATATATCTATGTATATGTATGTATGTATGTATATGTGTGTGTGGGTGTGTGTGTATCTACATATATCTATATATATGTATGTATATATATACACACACACATATATACACATATATATCTATATATATACATACATACATACATACATATATACATATATATATATATATATATATATATATATATATATATATATGTATATACATACGTACATGTAGGTATGTATGTATGTATGTATATATATACAAATTTAACCTAAGAATTTTTCATCTACCAATCATTGATCTATCTACCACTTACTAAGCTAAGGAAGGAAGGACTAACTCTTGTATATTTCACACACAACATAAGAGGGCATAATTTTGAAAGTTGCATTTGGATAGAATGGTTTATATTGGCATGGAGTATCATATCCCACTATCAGTGTTGAGGCACAAGGGCCAAGCTAGGTCAAAGGATAATTGCATAAATGTTTTCACAAAGTACTAAGAGAATTATATTGAGTTTGAAATGTAGTGCTCAATGATTCAAAAATGTGGTGATCACTGGGTCATCTTGACTCAAGCATATGCATGATTTTTAGGAGCTAATGATTTCTTGAGTATGTTATAGGATAGCTAGGATTTGTTTTGGAGGTTTCTTGTGTGACATCTACATTTTTGTGTGAAGTTAAAGATATCAAAGAGCAACAAATAAAGAACAAAGAGTGACACTTGAAGTAACAAATCTCTAGCTATATTAATGTCCAGAAATTTAGGATTGGTCCAAGACCATACTATATGGTCTTGACCCATTTTATATAGTCCCGAACTTGTGATTTAATAGCTTCGATAGTGACTATTACAAATTTCATACTTCTCTCTTGCCTAGATCAATCAAAGAACACATTGTAACATCTTATATACCAAATAAGTGCATCTTTCTATCTTTTTAATTTTTAAATCATTTTTTCTTAATTATATAGCTGATTGTTATGTTCTAATTTGAAAATATGATAGCTTTGGTAGTGTAATATTTTTATATTATGCATAGTAAGAAACCTAATTGAATTGACCTAAAAATTAATTGAGGATTAAACATTTTGGTGAACCACAAGCATAGTGTAGTAATCTCCACCAATACTTATGCAGATTATGCATGGATCTTTACATATAATGTTATTAAATCCTATGATAGATCAGCCTTAGGACACATCTCAGGTCACTAAGCTAGGTTTTCTTATCTCTCATCTCACTCACTCTACAAAATGGTACATGTGGTTACAATAACTTCTACTAGATCAAGTAAATAGGCATGCTCACCTATTATATCATCAAATCACTTTATCATGTTGCCTGTCACCACATCCCTCGGTATATTACATAAAATTGTCCACATTGATGCATCCACGGTCATCGTCCAATATGTGTCACTCGCAATCAACATAATGTCGATATAAACTATTATACTCTCAACGTGATCATCTTTTACCACTCATTAAAATTCATAATCAAAAACAATATGTACACATTTCAATAGTGTTCATCACCACATTGTCACTAGGGAAATATACCCCTATTTTCCTCTCCACCTCTGGTGGAGTTATGCTTGTACTTAGTTACATCACCCAATAACACACCATCCTTACATATCCCACCACAACTAGAAAAATAATACCCATTGGGCCTTATCCCATCAGTATTACATAGGATGCAATATACCTCGCATCATAACAATTTCTCAATACGACCACTAGATCCACCTCATTACCTAGGGGTGACTTTAACTCTATTGGGGTTGATCCCTGGTCGGGTCCCCTCTTTGTATGTTGCATCTATTTGTCTCCTTCATGGATATGGTGTTGGGGGCACCTCCTACATAATTTCAAATTGTCATGTCACACGCTCATACTGAAATAACTCCCCTTGAAGGGGAAATCAATCCTCTAGCCACATGATTTGGTGTATTCACTACATCTCCACATCATCCTCTTATCATTGTCTATAGTCCCTATATGACCTCTCGTAATATCTTGTGGCTCTAGTATGTCTAACAATGACCCATATGTCATGGTATCCGGTCATCACCACCCTAACATACTCCACTTCATTACAAATATATCTAGATGAATCTGATCCACACATGGCCCACCAATGGGCCATGTAAATGTAATGTGCTCATTTTCCCACCCATGCAATAGTGTCATTGTTGTTGCATCACCACCAATGGTTCTTTGATGTAAACCAAGATAATAGGTCATTGTTAACTTAGGCAAGTATACATTGGCCCCATGTGTATCATCGTCCATGTTCCTCTTGTCAATGAAACTCTACCATATCCTATAGCAGAAGGAAAATCTTCCATCACTATAGCCACAAGTGACCTTAACTATACTTAAATATATTTCCACAATCGTTGAACACTAAAAATCATAATTGATCTCAATATAATGTTAGGATCCTTGACCACCATGATCCAACCAAAATATCTGTATCATGTGATAAGGCATGTTTGGGGTAACTTTTATACCCTCTCCCTATAATTGGCAACAACAATATATTATATACATACTCCAAAGTCATTTTCATCTCCCCATCAAAATCCAAAATGTCTAACTTTCAAGATTTCATTATTGACACAACGTTCTATTCATATGCATATTTGGGGGCATTTCTCCCAATCAAGCCATATATCATAATATGGCCCTATCAAGTATATCTCATCATGCATCATCTAGACCCAAAATAAATAGGATTTTTATTAATCAGCCACCATGGAACTACCTTTGGGTCAACATTTATTAACAAGCACAACAAGCACACAAAAATTGCATTAAAACATCACAACACTACAAAAATATCATTATACATGAGTAGAAAATTTAAAATCATATCCACATCACCTAAAGCAAGAAACACAAACATGTGAGGAAATTCTAACAAATTCAAGTCTAGAACATACAAATTTAGGTCATGACCATACGGTTTAGAGGCGAACCATATGGTTCCATATTGTTCTAACCTCGAGGTCAAAACCAAACCATTCAATCAAGTCTTGTCATTATACAAAAAAATATAACAAAATTTTTAAATTTTTAAAAACAAGGAAAATCTACCCTTTTTGGCATGAAATTAGTCACATTAAATGCAAATACCAAGTCATATGTCATTTGCAATTGAATTGCATCCATCACACACTCAAATCATTTCTACATGGCATCTCTTACTTTTGACATCATTACAAACGTAAAGCTATTATCACACTCAATCACAATCACATAATGGAAAGTACTTTTTAATTTTTAAACTAACTATTTATAACAACATTTTCTTATGGAATTTACACACCCTCGTTTACTACCTACTCAATTTAGTTAATTTAGGCCCTGCGATTATGCAAGCCAAATCTCGAGCTCTACTCACCCATTTGTCACTTTGTCAATGACATTGTTGATGTAAGTGCATCATCTTTGCAGGTGTTTGGAAGTGTCCTAATGATTTTGGAAGGATTTAAGCTAGTTTTGAGTCATAGGAAGTGTGTAAAAACTGATTTTATCCTTTGAGAGGTTTTTTCCCTCTAAAATAGTCTTATTTGAATATTAGAACATTGATATATTTGTATATGCAAATAATACTCTCAAATTATTGTCTTGAGCATCTTAGACAATTTTTCATGAGTTTTAGGAAGCTTCCAACATAACATTATGGCATATCTAACTTTTTTTTATAGTTGAGTCAAATCAGAAGAAGTCATCTCATATTTTGTTGTTAAGAAGTTGAGTGAAAATGTCAATTATACACCAAGTTTAAATATAGTATTGTTTTCGCCCTCAAAATCCCCCCCTCATTTTTTAAGTCAAATTCAAAAAATTGATCTCACACCCTCCAAAGGTGTTCGAGTAAAGTTGGAAGTCTGAAAAGATAGAGAAATTCATGCTTTGAAGTTGTTTAAACTCTCCAGTCTGCGTGGTTTGATAAATTTTCCGTTTCCCCATCTAGACGTGTGAAAATTCTATTGTTGTCCTCATTTGAATGAAATTGTCAATCTTTCTATGGCCATGGATCGTTGAACCTTGTATTGTTTTCAATCCCTTGGTTCACAAAATAAATTTGAAAATCGGGCACGAAATGGTGGAGTTTTCTTCTTCTCTGCATTTTTCCATAGTCATGAATGACGGACGTTTTCTTCCCCATCAAATTTTGGCCCCATTATCCATAGGTACGTGGACATATCTAATTGGAGGCGGGTTGGTGACAGAGCAATTTGAGGTTTTGAGCCTTTTTGTAAAAAGGGCTAAAATTCATAAAGTGACCCGCAACCCCGATCATGTTAAGAGGGAAAAATTCAAATGTTGAGCCCGCATCAAAAGATTCAAAGCGGGGAGGCGGATTGTTAGGGAGATTTGAGAATTTGAGCCTTTTTCATTAAAGGGGCTTAAAGTTAAAAAGTGACCCACAACCCCGCCAAACACAAAGGAAAAAGTCAAATCTTGAGCCCACGTTGGAAAGTCAAAGCGGGGAAGCGGGCCTGCGGAGAACTTCAAGGTTTTGAGCCTCTTTGTAAAAAAGGGCTAAAAGGCATAAAGTGGCCCGCAGCCCCAATCAAGCTTAAAGGAAAAAGTCAAATGTTGAGCCCGCATCAAAAGATTCAAAGTGGGAGGCGGGCCTATGGAGCAATTTGTGTTTTTGAGCCTACATTGAAAAAGGTAAAATTATAAAAGTGACCTACGACTTTGTCTCCACTCAAGTGAATCCACGTGTCAAGATCATATCAAAAGTGGAAGGGAAAACCAAAAATGTAAAAATGCCAAATCTCTATAAAGTCACAAAATGTAAAAGGCATGCTCCACGCGGCTCCATGAAATTTATCCCATGTGGACGACTCGGTTTAAAGTTTCAAAGGCAAGATGCACGGTTCAAATGCAAAGTACAAAATGAGTGTAATGAAATGCATTATGAAAAGTTTGGTTTTTCCCACCATTGGTGTTTCTTTGTGAATCAAGAATCAATGGACGTGAGTGACTGAAAAGATTGTAAACCGTTTCTTTCTAATAAAGAAGAATTTGTAACCATTTCTTGTGAGATATTTAATGGCTTCTTCACACCATTGTACAGGGCTGGCAATTGATCTTGTAAACTCAGGAGTGCATTGTACTTAGAGAAAGCAAAGGAGATAGCCATTTTCTTCTAATTTCCTCCATTCTCAAATTTCTTCCATTCCCTCATTATGTACAACTTTTGTTTAAGCATCAATACAAGAAGAAGGATTTTGTAGCCTCTTTGATGAGGATATTTTAGAAACTTTGAGTTTGCAATCTTATCTCGTCTTGTTTCCATTTGTAGAGTTGTTTCTTCTCATGAATGCATGTGTTGAAATTTCTAACTAGTGCGTGTAGGAATCTGATTTTCTACCTGCAACATTAGTTCTCCTACCTCTCTTCTCACTCCCTTTCCCACCTTCATAGAAAATTCCCCCCTTGTAGATAATTGTAAGCATTTTCCGCAGGGTCAATGGAGTGCCCCTGTTGGATCCTCGCCAAAAGGCCACCACAAAATCCACCTTTTCACGCGCATGCATATATGGCAACTGCACTGGTTAAGTAGAGGGACTTAGATTCCCAGAGCATTGGAAAGGAATCCACAAGTTTTTCCACCCAAAAAATTTCCTCACCAATAGTTTTTGGCACCCACCATGGGGCAGATTTAGTAGCATCTACACCTGAATGCGACCGCAAGGTCAAAAAATTCAAAATTCAAAAAAGAGAAAAATTTCTAGAATTTGAATGGCTATATGAGCCACATGGATTCAAATCATGGCTATTCTGGGAAACCCTCCTATTGAAATACCCAAATTTCTCTTCCACATCCAAGAAGATGTTGCTTCAAATTTGAGGGAAGCTATCTAGCATAATAGACAAAGTGCCAATCACTACTTCATTACCACGAGAATTCTAGACCTTGAAGAAGAACGCGCTGCTGAATTGGAGAGGCAAAGACAAATTCTAGCACCGCAAAGAAGAGCATAGATTTTCAAGCTGGTGGATAGAAGATACACCCTAACTAGAGACAAGGAGGACAAACTGATCCCATTTTTGAGGAACTTTAAAGGAGACAAGAGCTACTCTGGGATCCGTGAGGATTCCTTCTCAAGCAATTGGTCACGTTTGGAACCTGAGTGTTTCCAATCCTTTGGATGGTGAATTTATATACATCAATGAGAACCTTTAAGATTTCACCGATGCAAAGACCGAAGAAAAATCTAGAGAAAGAGAGGTGAGATCCAAAGAAGAAATAAGAGTGCAACTCAAAGAAATCGAAAGACTTCAAGTTCGAGGCGAATGAAAGAGCAAGAGTAGAAGCTACAAACCTTGCTAAGGATAGAAGTTAGAAACATAAATAGAATTGAGGATCATGAGCATGAGTGTGAATGTGATCAGGCCTAACGTACCATGGGGAGGAAACACTGGTCCACTGGCTCTTGCTCAACCACTCCATGAGCTACCGAGAGGCTCAAGGAAAAACTTCCCAAAATTCAAAGGGGATGGTTCTCAACTCCCTGAAGAGCATGTAGCAGCATTTATCACTACTTGCGGTGTGTTGGGTGTTGAGGATGAAGATGTGTCAGTCTAACTCTTTGTGGAGTCACTTCAAGAAAAGGTTTCCGAATGGTTCTACATGTTACCCCCGAGGTCTGTCACCTATTGGGACAATATAAGAAGTGCATTCAAACACAGTTCAAGAGCACAAAAGATTGTCAGGATCTTTTGGTCCAATTGGTACAAATGAAGAAAGAAACCTCTCGAGTCAATGAGGGACTTCGTAGCAAGATATGATAGAGTGATAAGAAGGATCCCTAAAGATGTGGTGCCTCCCAAAAATAATTTGAAGAGGTTTTTCATCAGTGCTCTGCCATCAGAAGTAGGTTTCTTCCTTAGAAGATCCCAACCAAGAACATTGAGGCAAGCCCAAGACTTTGCAATAGAAACCGATGATGATCTAATCCTTTTTAAAAAGGTGAAGGGTGCCAATGGAAAGAAAAAGGGTTAGAATTCAAATTCTGTCACCACAGATCCAATGTTCCAAAAATGGAAAATGACTTGGTTTCCTTGAAGAAGCAGCTATCTCATATCATAATGTGGAATGCTTCAAGGAAGCCAAACCCTCTAGATAGGCCAAGGATTGCTCCACCTCCTCGTCAACTTACTCTTGAAGCACCACTAGTCAATGCCATCAGTGACACCAAAGAGCTAGAGGAGGAAGCAAAAATTGATGAAATGGAAGAAGAAAATATGGAAGACTATGAAAACTATCTTGAGGTCGAGGAAGTTGATATGTATAATGGTTTAACTGAGTACGTTGATGATGAAGAAGCTCCAAGTTTCTCATGTGTTGTTTTCACTCGTGCATAACCGAGGAAAGGTGCTTCATCCTCAACGGTTGTGGTAAACGATAAGAATAATAAAGAAGATTCTCCTCCGAGGTCACACAAAATAAAATCATCAGCAGAGGATCACCATTACCACCTTCTATGGAGTCGGCCAAAGAAAAACCAGACTCATTGGTTTTCAGAGATCATGCTATTATGCCAGTAAGTCATCTAATTCTTCTCCCACTCAAAAGTTTCTAAGAATAATTATCCTTTAAATGTTGTTCTTGCAAAATCATCTAAGGTTCAATCAAAAGCTCACCCTCACCCCCTTCCAAACCAATTCTTCTGCTACACCCGAAAAGGAGAATTCAACACCCAAAGTAAAGAAAGCCTCTACCATGTAAATTTTCCTCCATTTCCAAAACCTCTTCCTCACTCACCATAACCCCATTTGACTTTGTGGAACATGCAATAAAACCAAACTCGACTCTCGTAAATAGAATACCTACAAACACACCACCGCCAAGTTTGACAAGTTCATTAATATAGTTTGTTATGGTAACCATGTATCCTTGAGTCCTAATTCTAAAGGCTTACTTGCCCACACCATCCACACCACCTTCCTAAAACTTGCTAGCCCTCGGTGCCTCCAAAACCAATAGGGTTGAACCTTTACTGTCACTCCTCATTAAAGGCTTCCAAATAAAGAATTGTATCATAGATTCCAGAGCCTCGATACAATGTGATGCCACCAAAGTTACAAATGCTTTAGGCCTCACCTTAACCTCGGTAAATGACACCTATTACTCAATGGAATCAAAACAAGTGCCATTGGTAGGAAGAATCAAAGATGCATAGGTAGCACTAGCTGATTTTCCAGACAAGAAGGTGCTCCTAACCATATTGGTAGTAGAAATCCTAGCATCTTTTGGTATGCTATTGAGTAGGAGTTTCTACAAGAGACATGGGTGGAGAGATAAAAATGGATTGGTCATCTACAACTATCCCAAGAAAAGGTGAGATGAAGAAGATTCTACCAGTAAGAAAGATGAAGTTCACAAGACGAAAGTCCGATGATCCAAAGCAAACATTATCTTTCAAGATTTTCGGCTAGGAAACTATTTCCTCACATCAAAAAAGAGAACTTGTCACTTCTCATGGAGGAAGAGGAAGATAAAATTTGGACAATGGAATTTAATGGTAGTCATTCCAATGTGGGCTCGGGAGCTGGTGTAGTATTGTACTCTCCTTCTAATGAGTTGTACCCATTTGCCTACAAGCTACAATTTGATAATACAAATAACATTACAGAGTATGAAGCACTACTCTTAGGCATGATTGCAGCAGAGGACATGGGAATCAAGAAAGCTGAAATGTCATGGTGATGTAGAGGTTGTAGTAAAGTAGGTCCACCAAAAATATCAGGTGAAGAATCCAAGACTTTGGCATTACAGAAAAAGAGTGTGGGAATGCATTGAATCTTTTGATGCATTTTCCATTGAAGCTATTCCAAGGGAACAAAATGAAAAGGCTGATTCTCTTGCAGTGTCAGCTTCCCTATTGACACCTCATCCTTCTTTTGGTAAAGAAAAAGTGACCATTGAAATGGTATTCAGGCCTAGTGTAATACTGACATAATGCAAATCATTGGCAAGTCTTCAATGATGATAACCAAATTCTAGCCTTTTTAGAGCAAAGGGATAATTTCAATAATCTCTTCTTCGAAGGAGGTGAAAATACACACTGAGAAGCAGTCCCCAAAGAAGAGAAATAAGGAATTGAAGGGATTGATGATGAGGGAGTAATCAAATTGAAAGGAAACAAATTTTCCAAAGGCCTGGTCTCTTTAGAAGACCTCTTTGACAAACATGACAGATTCATTCAAGAGAAAGAAAAGCAATCTTCTTGGTGTCAATTGATTTTGACAAAGAAAACATTGGCACCCCGGAGGAGCCAAGGATGGTCAATATTGGAAAATGTTGCTCACCTGAAGAAAAAAGAAGGTTTGTTGCATTACTCAAGAAATACTCGATGTCTTTTCCTACTCTTATGATGAACTCAAATCCTTCCAAACTAAAGGAAATGCATCATTCAATTCCTTTGAAGTAGGGTGTTAAACCCTTCGACGTAAACAAAGGTCATACAACCCAAAGATTATCGATACCATCAAGGATGAGGTAATGAAGATGCTTAATGCAAGGATCATCTTTCCCATCCACCATTCAACGTGGGTGGCTAACATTGTCCCAGTGTAGAAGAAGAATGGTGAAATAAGGATATGTGTAGATTTTCGCAACCTGAACTAGGCATCACTAAAGAACAATTATCCTCTTCCTATCATGGACCATATCCTACAAGTAGTCACTAGATCTGAAATACTTTCATTACTTGATGGATTCTCAGGATATAATCAAATCAAAGTGGCAAAGGAGGACCACACCAAGATATCTTTTACAACACCTTGGGGCACTTTTTCCTACAAAGAGAATGCCTTTTGGCCTAATCAATGCAGGAGCTACATTCCAAAGGGTGATGGATTTGGCCTTAAAATATTTGAAGCATTACATTGTCATATATCTTAATGATCTCACAGTATTTTTGAAGAAGAGGGGACATCATATCTATCACTTGGAACATGTAATTGCAAGGTGTAGGAAACATGGCATATCATTAAATCCAAAAAAATGCATTTTTGGAGTCACAGAAGGCAAGTTATTGGAGCACATTGTGAAAAAACATGGAGCACACATTGATCCCGAGAGGATTAGATCCATTCAAGCATTATCCATGCCTACAAGCAAGAAAGGATTTCATTCCTTCTTTGGAAAGGTGAATTTCCTTCTTCGTTTGTGCCCGAGTTTGCTGAGTTGACGAAGCACATCACTTCCATGATGAAACCACAAGAAAACTTAAAATGGAACAATGAAGGGAAGGCAGCATTCAAAGAGATCAAGAAATCCATTGCTAAGGGTCCGATTCTTGTATCTCCATATTTTGACAAAGAATTCATCATGTATTGTTATGCATCAAAACATACAAATCTATGTTGTTCTTGTTCGGAAAAATAATGAAGGTGTGGAAGGACCTATTGCTTTCATGAGTTGTCCTTTGAAAAGCATGAGCTAAAATACAGCCACTTGGAGAAGCATGCATATGCAGTGGTCAAGGCTATAAAAACTTCAGGTTTTACATCCTTAATTGTCATACGGTGGTGATGGTCCCCTAGTAGTGTAATCAAGTCCATCTTGACACAATAGGATCCCAGAGCTAAAAGAGGAAATTGGATTGCAAAGACTCAAGAATATGACTTGGAGATTCAACCCTCTAATCTAGTAAGGGGAAATGGCTTGTGCAAGTTTATTGTTGAAGATGAAACACTCAAAGTTCAACATGGTGAAGAAAATTGTGCTTGCTCAACTTGTTCAGAAGACAACCCATAGGTTCTCTTTGTCACCACTACTTGATGAGTGGTATGTTGATATTGCCTATTACCTGACTTATGGAGAATGCCCTCCCCATCTTGATTATAAGAAAAGGAGAACACTCAAGCTGAAGGTAGCTAAATTTGTAATCTGGAATCATGTGCTTTACAAAAGAGGCTTGGATGGTTGTTTCCTCAAGTGCGTAGATAAAGAGAAACAAGAAAAATTTCTTGAAGCATACCATGACCAAGCATGTGGTGGGAATTTTTAAGCAATGGTCACTGCACATAAGATCCTCTAAGGAATGTGTTAGTGCAAAATCACAGCACCCCCAAATGAGTTTTTAGATCTACTTTTCTAAGGCATAGTCATTTGGTGTGATTTTCATAACATTGAGATTTCCCGAGGTGTGGACCTCGCAAATGGGAAATCTCTCCAGAGAAGGCCGGTTTCTCTTCCTAATCTACCTCGCCATAAGCTATTCTAGTATAGGCAAGCTAATCTAATCCTAATCCAACTATCCAAGGAGACAGGGAGAGAAAGAAAACAAGAAAAATAGAGCCTACACTAAAATGGTGATACACTAGTATGCACCTAGGGAAAGGATGTTACGATGTATATGTATTGATAGAGATGCCGACATGTGGCACACATCCCCTTATCTTATTATATCATTCATTTATGATTTATTATGCTTAGGAGGTTGGCCTCAGTATTGGCCATAGGTTAGAATGGTATATATAGGGGTTAGAAGGTTGTAGTTAAGGATCATATTGAGTATTGGAGTGTTATTGTATGGTTTGGAGGTTACCCCCTCGAAGTGGTATTGGAGGTTGCCCCCTCGAAGTGGAAAAGCTATTATATGAGCATATTGTCATCATTTATCTATATTTTGGTGTTCTCTCATGTTATTCTATTGTATATGTTCTGATTTATACAAGTAATATCCTTACAAGTGGTATCAGAGCAGCGATTTTAGCCAAAACTAGGGTAAAAACCCTAATTTTTTGTTTCGAATATATCTTGAAGAGGGTATCTTTTTTTTCCCAATTTTTGCATCATAATTTGGAAAAAATCTAAGTCAAAATATCTAAAAATTTCAGCTCCATTGGATCTGTTTTATGGATGTTATTGGTGTTTTAGGTTTTTTCATAAATTCACTTTTTAGGAAGCAAATTGTGGTATTTTTTAGCAAAATTTATATTTTCGGAAAGCTCTTGAAATTTAAGTTAGGTTTTGTTCTTTGTGTTTTTATCCATCTACCGAAATGTTTTCAGAATTCCTAAACCCTAATCATGATCACGGGGATAACAAATTTTTATGGAAATGGTGAGATGGATGCTAAAGAATGGTGGATAAAATTTAAGAATATATATTTCTCATATTTCATGACAAGGAATAGGTTTTCACATTATCTTGGTGGTCCTGCATGGATTTGGTTTTCTGAGTTAAAAAATGACATGAAGGATTGGTCTTGGGAGGAAATGGAACAACTTTTTATGGATAGATGGGACCACAAAGAGGAAGAAGAGTCAAAGGAAGATGATGGGGAAGAATATATTGAAGAATAAAGAGAGAAATAATATGAAGAGGAAGTTGAAGAAGATTCAAGGGAAGATGATGGTGCAGCATATATTGAAGAATCAAATGTAGAAGAAGTTGAAGAAGATTATGAAGAAGAGGAAGAAAAACAAGATATTGATGCAGAAGAAGATATTATAGCTCCCAAGAAGGAAGATACCATATTTCAGTTTCATGGATGCATTCAAAGGAATAAGATAATTGTTTCCATAAACCCTAACAACAAGTATAACTTCATCAACAAGGATATGGCTCAACATCTACATATTCAAGAAAGTAATATCAAAGAAGCTCAAGTGAATGGTAAGAAAATTCAAGTTTTTGAAGATTTAAAACTTACTATGGACAAATATACTTTACATTCAGATTTTTTTGCCTTATATATGGATGGTTTGGATATTGTTCTTGGGTATCCTTGGTTAGAGACATTGGGGACAATTAATATTAATATGAAAAATAAGTTTATGAAGATTTGGTACAAAAAGAAGAAGGTCACTTTACAAGATATCAGGCTTAATGGAAATCAAAGAAAAGTCAATATAGACCATGAGGATGATTTAGAATATGGAGAAGAAGGGAATAAGGATGATTCAAAAGAGGAACATGAAGAAAAAGAAGGAAATGATGATTCATCTACTCAAGAGAAAAATAAAATATCAAATGCAAAGGTGGAAGAAGAAAAGAAAGTTCAGAAACAGGTTGATAAGGTTGAGGATACTACAACTGCAGCATATGGAAATCCACGTCAACATGAGAGAAAAAAATCATGGAGATATCCCAAGGCACATCATATTTCCAACCAATATAGATATACATGTAATTGGAGGAATAATCACTTTATTTATATAGGGGATCAATGGAGCAACAATTATGAAGCATGGAATCCTTATTATGGTTATACATGGAATCCTTATTATGGTTATGCATTGAATCATTATGTTGGTTATGCGTGGAATCCAAGGATGATAAAATATGGTCACGAATGGAATCGAGAATAGTGTAATGAGAATATGGATATTAGTTCAGATATGTATAATCTACCAGGATCACATATGGATGGATGATCGATCATGGCGCAAAGTGTGTAAAAATTTACAACACACTCATTACATGGTTTCTTCTTATGTTTCAGGGACGAAACATGTCAAGGAGGGAAGGAATGTTATGCACCTAGGGAAAGGATGTTATGATGTATATGTATTGATGGAGATGCCAACATGTGGCACACATCCCCTTATCTTATTATATCATTCATTTATGATTTATTATGCTTAGGAGGTCGGCCTCAGTATTGGCCATAGGTTAGAATGGTATATATAGGGGTTAGAAGGTTGTAGTTAAGGATCATATTGAGTATTGGAGTGTTATTGTATGGTTTGGAGGTTACCCCCTCGAAGTGGTATTGGAGGTTGCCCCCTCGAAGTGGCAAAGCTATTATATGAGCATATTGTCATCATTTATCTATATTTTGGTGTTCTCTCATGTTATTTTGTTGTATATGTTCTAATTTATACAAGTAATATCCTTACATATACGAGAGAAGGAAAATTGTTGATCATCTAACCAGATTGCCATGAAACAAAGGGAGGTGAGCAATGGAGAGGATGAACAACTGCATCATAGGCCAAAGATTAGATTCACCAGAAAATGTTTCAAACCCAACAAACACAGCTCCCATATCTATAAATGAACATCCAAAACATGCACAGGTACCCTGCAATGAAGAGAGGCAAGAAGAAACAACCAAAAAGAGCAAAGGATGGACAAATGCATCACAAAACATGTTTTTTATTGCTTCAGAAGTTTGCATAGAACATCATTCACAAGCAAGAGGCAAAAACACCATTTACAAAGCAGGGGAGGAGGTTTGAACTCCATTTTTGACTCGAGGAAGAAAAAGAGGGGAGGCAGAGAGGAAAAATGAACAACCTTACAATGAGCCCCGACCCTTCTTTTATAGATTCAACATAGAGGGAAGAAAGAGAGAGAAGCGGGAAAACTAGTTTAGAGCTCAACCACGCCATCAATGTCTCTTACAAAATATGCCCCCAAATTTGTCTTGACTGAATCAATTTCTCATTTGGCACCTCGAAGGAGGAGGAAACGGTAGATCAAATTGAATTGATCTGGTTGTTGGGGCAAAATAGATCCTGCATTAATGGCCCAAAGATGTTTCTCCATTTTTCTCCCACCTAACCTTTCCAAACTTAAAGTCTCATATCTCCATGGCATAGATGAGGCCGAGATATTTCCCACAATGTCAGATTTGCTAGGTCTCAAGCACCGAGTCAAAAGATATGGCCATTTGAAATTTGGGTCGGGTCCACACAAAATAGCGGGAAAACAATTTGAAAATGGGTCCCCTTTTTAAACTAGACATGTGGAGGGTTGGCGCATGTCCGAGGGTGACCTCTACATTTTCTTTTGATTTGGTCTTTGGGCCGACACGTGGCTTCTTCCGCGGTCTCCTCAATTTCGTTATATTTTGGCTAAGTCCCTTGCTCGCGACAAGGTCATATATCTTGACCGGGGACACGTGGAATTCTAGCGCTCGTTGGGAAAGCTTCACTTAATTTTTCTCTAGAGTTGGCATCGTGTTGACACTTGGCACCCTCCGTTGGTCTATCTCAGTGCTTGACTATTCAACCTGACCCTGTCCCTTTTTGAAACACGTGCGTGGAGGCTCCACGCTCACTTAGAAACCCGCTTAGGATTTTACCTCTTAAGGAGCGTCGGATTGACACATGGAAACCTTCACAGATTCTTAGACTTTTCAATGGCCCCTCCTACCTTTTGGACCTTGCGTTACGTGGTGAGTTGGTGCTCATTTGAGTCTCCATTTTTGGATTTACCCTTAGAGACGTGTAGAGCCGACACTTGGCTTCTTCCGTGACCACTTTTATACTTAGCCTTTTTTTAGGCCCACCCTGTCAACCTTTGACTTTTAGCTTTGACTATGCCTCCATTTTGGGCCTAAGACACATGGGGACCCAACGCTTGTTCGAGCCTCCCTTTTTTGGATTCAATTTTGGAGAAGCATTGTCATTTGGCACGTGGCTCTCTCCGTTGGCTCCTCCATACTTAGTCAATTTTTGGACGTGTTTTGAACTATTTTGAGCCCAAAGACTTGAATCTTTGCCATTTCTTTTCTTTCTTGCTCTCGGATTCTCTGTGACACAGGCCTTCTTCTCTCGACCCTTCTATTCTATTTTCGATCCCACATTAACTTGTTAAATAGATTTAAGATATGGATTCAGCTCGATAGAGTTGTTTCTTCTCTTTCTTCTTACATAGGGTCATTTAGTCTTTCACAAGCCCCTGCCATTCCATTATCGAGTCCTTCGTAACCTATTTGCAAGATTTAAACGTGTTTTCTATAGTTCTTTCTATGCGGGGGATGTGGCTGATTCAATATTTTTCCGGGGGTGAAATATGGATAATAATTTGGCGACTCACGGGGACATTTTCCTACTAGATGAAGAGACCAGTGGCCTTGAAGCATCCATTGGGCATGGAGTCTACCTAATAAACATGAAACTGATCTAAACTTTGAAGATCTAATCCTTGAGCCACTGTGAGCCTGACTGCATGCCTTTTCTATGTTTTGTCTGACCCTGAGCCTATCATGTTGTCTTCACTCTCAATTTTCATAAGAAAATCTTTGAAATGGAGTTTCTGAGAGTAGAAAATTTGTTTGACTCGGGGCTTTCATCATGTCACCTGAAATGGATTGTTTGGAAACGACTTTAGTTGCTCTATATTTGTTTCTTTTTTGTAATTTGCAACTGTTACATGAAAATATGAGTCCTCTACCATGAATACTGAAGAGCTTGGCCTTATGCACCTTTGGAGAAATGTGAAAAAAACTTCTATACAAAGACCAAATCATGCATGCCTCAAATGGGACGTGCGAGTGTGCATAAGCACTTCTTCTTTGAAAGCAAATCTACTCCTACTCCTAAACTAACCGAGAGAGAAAAGAATGCTAAACAAAGCCTACAATCGGCATGGAGAAGTAGCTTCCCTTTCTTGAGAGAGGCAGCCATGCAAATGGTTTGACACTAAATATAGTTGCCTGTATGAGTGAAAAATTGGCTATAAGCTTGTCCTCCACCCAAATCATCAAGGTATCAACATTAATGGAAAATAGCTCCTCAAGCTGACACATATTGGACTCTGGAGGTATTGATGGTGACCCTTGGTACTTTGATACTCATCCTCATGCCCTAAAGTAGGCATGAATGGTTTTAGCTTCTCCTTGCCTCCAGTGAAGCCAAATACCTAATTGGGCAAGATCCGATCCTTTGAATTTTCCCATGGTTATGAATTTTAACTCCAAGAATGGAGTCTTCCTACTTGACTCTCATAGATGGATGGTGTGAGAGAGATGATGACATCCTCTGCCTACCTTTTCTCTTCCTTTGAAGAACATGGAAGATCATGGTCTTCCAACCTTGGTTCCAGAGAGCCATTATGAAGTGCAGGTTGTTGCACTTGAATATTCTCCTTCATGGCAGCAGGTTCATGTGCTTGGAAGGTGGAAGATGGAGGAGAAAATGATGTTATCTCCTCAGGCTCCTCTTCATTAAAACAATCCTCTAAGTCAGACAGACAGTCTGTCTCCTTGTTATCCTGCTGCATGTGCTCTACCTCCTCCATGATGTCCTCCTGATCTGTAATTTGATCACCATGGTTCTCCTCATCCTCAAACATGAAGTTTGAAAGATCAAACTCCTCCTCAACATTAGAGATTGAAGGAGATGAAGTGGAAGGAAGAACTGAAGGTTCCTCTTGACTGCTCCTCACTTAGAGCCTCTGAAATCCTTGTATGGTCCTCTTCCATCATGGGTTCATCAATCAAATCGGGCCCTTGAAATGAAAGTAGAAAATATTCAATGATGCTTTCTTCATTGAGTGGCTTCAAATCTAATTTGATCTCTCCCATCTACTCCTCTTGATAGGACTTGGAGCTGGTTGATCTTCCTTCTCTTGGTTAGTTGTGCACTTTGATTAGATCAAAGCATCTTTTTCGGGAAAAGTGCCATAAACAACTATTGATTCTCTTCCTCTTGTTCTTGTTCTTGTTCTCTGCAACTCAAATCGGCCTCACCACCACCGGCTCTTGAACCCTAACTTCCTCTATTGGCTTGACCATCAAGAGGATATTTGTCAACCCAAATATTGATTGTCTTTCATTTATTCTCTTGGGATCCTCTTCTTGTTGTTCTCCTTGAATAGATTCTTGAGTCTCTTCCCAACATGGACTTGGGAAAGCAAGAGGAGTGGTAGGTTGGGATTCAACCAGATTTGTAATTGCCTATGGTGGGGAGGGAAGTGGAACTTATTTTTCATTTGGAGGGAATGACTTCTTGGGAAAGGAAAGGGGAGAAGAATTGAAATGGGGTGGAAGATCGGGAGATGGAGGAAAGAAACTAACACTTGGGGCAGCAACCGAGGGTTTGACTCTTGATCATCTTGAAATGATAAAGTTTGAGAAAGAGGAAATGAAGTACGTGGAGCTGGTGACTTGATTACCCATTGAGAAGGTTGTCTCGCACTTTACTCATAAGCTTCAATGTCCTCAATCCATTGTGTAAGTTAAGACAACACTTCAACCATGAATTCAAGCTTCTCTTGAGGTTGTAATGTCTTGGAAAGGGCCCTCTCATGGAAAAGGTGCCCTCTGAACCAATCTTGAATGCCTTCATTTGTCTTTATGGCCCTTGATCAACCATGTTAGTCTTCATTTTTGGATCTTCTCTAGCAAACCAATCTTGTATTTGATTTTCTTCATTGTTTGCATACCCATGCTCTTGGAAAGCTCCATAGCCAAACTGATTTTGCACCGCTGCTCATAGGGTAGACATGTTGACTTTGCATTTTCTCAAATGTTGATTTGAAGGAGTTGTAAAACATATTGGAGGTGGATTGCTCTTCTATTGTAAATGTGAATTCCATGATGGAAATGAAGTCATGATTGCATAACTTCATGGAATGGAAAAGAATGAAAGAGATGGAGAGAAGAATGGATGAAAGTGGATGGAAAAAATAGTCTGCAACTCAGAGAATAGGTTGTAAACCAGATGGAGTCACTAGATGTGCAAACTAAAGCTTCTAATAAGTTGGAGATTTACAACAAGTGCACATCAATCTTGTTGCAATGAAGTGAAGACCTCTTAGGTCCCACTGAGCGTGCCAAAACTATTAGTGTGGTCACACGGTGGCTTATGATTTGCTTGTTGATAATGAGATGCCTTGGAAAGATGGAAGATATAACCTTAGTGTCCCACTGGGCATGCCAAAATTGTTAGTGAAAAATCATAGCACCCCCAAATGAGTTGTCAGATCTTATTTTCTAAGGCATAGTCATTTGGTGTGATTTGCATAACATTGAGTTTTCCCCAAAGTGTGGGACCTTGCAAATGGGAAAGCTCTCCAAAGAAGGTTGGTTCCTCTTCCTAAACTACCTACCACAAGTTATTCTAGTGAAGGAAAGCTAATATAATCCTAATCCAACTATCCAATGGGACAATGAGAGAAAGAAAACAAAAAAATTAGAGCCTACACTAAAATGGTGATACACCAGAGAAGGAAAACTGTTGATCATCTAACCAGACTACCATGAAACAAAGAGAGGTGAGCAATGGAGAGGATGAACAACTGCATCACAGGCCAAAGATCAGATTCACACAGAAAACATTTCAAACCCAACAAACACAGCTCCCAGATCTACAAATGAACATCCAAAACATGCATAGGTACCCTATGAATGAAGAGAGGTAAGAAGAAACAACCAAAAAGAGCAAAGGATGGACAAATGCATCACAAAACATGTTTTTATTACTTCAGAAGTTTGCACAGAACATCATTCACGAGAAAGAGGAAAAAAATTCCATTTATAGAGCAAGGGAGGAGGTTTGAACTCCATTTTTGACCCTCGAGGAAGAAAAGAGGGGGAGGCAGAGAGGAAAAATGAACAACAACCTTACAATGAGCCCCGACCCTTCTTTTATAGATTCAACACAGAGGGAAGAAAGAGAGAGAAGCGGGAAAACCAGTTTGGAGCTCAACCACTTGCCATCAATGTCTCTTACAAAATCTGCCCCCAAATCTATCTTGACTGAATCAATTTCTCGTTTGGTGCCTCGAAGGAGGAGGAAACAATGGATCAAATCAAATCTGATCTGGTTGTTGGGAGAAAAATAGATCCTGCATTAATGGCCCGAAGATGTTTCTCCATTTTCTCCCACCTAACCTTTCCGAACTTAAAGTCTCATATCTCCATGGCGTAGATGAGGCCGAGATCTTTCCAATGGTGTCGATTTGCTAGGTCTTGAGCCCTGAGTCGAAAGATATGGCCATTTGAAATTTGGGTTGGGTCCATACAAAATAGCGGGAAAATAGTTTGAAAACGGTCCCCTTTTTAAACTAGACATGTGGAGGGATGGCACATGTTTGAGGGTGACCTCTACATTTTTATTTTGAGTTGGCGTCGGGCCGACACGTGGCTTCTTCTCGTGGTCTCCTCAATTTTGTTATATTTTGGCTAAGTCCCTTGCTTGGTAAGGTCATATATCTTGGACCGGGACACGCGCGTCCCGGTGCTCGTTGGGAAAGCTTCACTTAATTTTTCTCTAGAGTTGGCATTGTGTTGACACTTGGAACCCTCTCGTTGGTCCTGTCTCGATGCTTGACTATTCAACCCAACCCTATCCCTTTTTGAAATGGGATGCGTGGAGGCTCTGCGCTCACTTAGAAACCCACTTAGGATTTTGCCTCTGAAGAGAGCATTGGATCGACACGTGGAAACCTCCACAGATTCTTATAATTTTCAATGGCCCCTCCTACCTTTTCGGACCTTGGGCTACGTGGCAAGTTGGCGCTCATTTGAGTCTCCACTTTTGGATTTAACCTTGGAGACGTCTGCAAAGCCGACACGTGGCTTCTTTCGTGACCACTTTTATACTCGGCCTTTTTTTGAGGCCGGCCCTGTCCATCTTTGACTCTACCTCAATTTCGGGCCTAGGACATGTGGGGACTCGACACTTATTCAAACCTCCCTTTTATGGATTTGATTTTGGATAAGCGTCATGCCAACACGTGGCTCTCTCCACCTGCTCCTCCATACTTAGTTGATTTTGGACGTGTTACAAGCTGTTTTGAGCACCAAAGACTTTGAATCTTTATGCGTTTCTTCTCTTTCTTTCTCATGGCTTCTTTGTGACACTTTGCTCCTCCTTCTCTGACCCTACTATTCTATTTTTGAGCCCACATGTAACTGTTAAATAGATTTAAGACACGGATTCACTCGACAGATTTGTTTCTTCTCTTTCTTCTTACATAGGGTCGTTTAGTCTTTCGCAGGCCCCTCCATTCCATTATTGAGTCCTTCTCAAATCTGTTTAGAAGATTTAAACATGTTTTCTCCGGTTCTTTGGCATGGTCGTGGCTGATTCAATATTTTACCCGGGCAAATATGGATAACATAAAGTATTATTGGCCCACCATCTTTGCGGACACTCAAGATTGGGCTTCTAAATGCAAAGCATGTCAATAGTTTGTTGGAAGACCATAACTCACTACACAAGCGCGGGGTACACCTATGTACTCATAGCAACAATGACTACTTCGCCAAATGGGTGGAAGCCATTCCAGCCAAACAAGCCAACACTTAAATAGTATGCAACTTCATCAAGGATAATATCATAGTCCATTTCGGAGTGCCACAGAAGATTGTAGTAGATAATGCTACCTATTTCTCTTCAAGAGAGCTAATCGAGTTTTTCTATAGCTACGGAATCTCCCTATCTCATTCTTTTGACTACTATCCACAAGGAAACAGACAGTGAATCAAGCAACAAGAACATTGTGACCATTGTTTGCAAGCTTGTAAATGAGAATCAAAGGAATTGGCACAAAAGGTTGTACGACACATTGTGGGTGGATAGGATCACTCCCAAGAAGGCAATAGGTATGTCACCATTCCAACTGCTATATGGATTCGAAGCAGAAATCCCTCTCATGATCGAGATTTCAGCTCTCAAGCTATTACAGGCAATAAAAGATGGTCAGTACAAGGATTCCATTGACAAGAGGATCCTCTTTCTTGATAAGTCGGAAGAAAATAGACTCCTAGTGGTGGATCACATTAAGGAACACCAATTGAAAGTAAAGAAGATCTTTGATAAGAAGGCCAAGGCAAGAGAATTCAAAGTTGGAGACTTCATCCTACCATGGGACAAGAGAAGATAACCAAAAGGCAGCCATGGAACGCCATTGGAATTCGTGAAGCTTACAAATAAAAACACTTTTATTCTCTCAAATTTGGGTGGAACATGCCATTGGAATTGCCTCGGAGTGGGAAATACTTGAAATTGTATCATTAGTGAAAGTGGGTTGTCCCCTACCTTGTACCATAGGTGATTGCTAGGTGTGTTTCCCTTCATGTTGTGTTTCATGTGTTTATTTGTCGTCATTTTCATGTGCTTGTATGCTTCCTTATTCTTTCTCTCTTGTTATAGGTTGTACATGACTCTGTAAGGCCCAATGGATAAGGCACTGGTCAACGAATTACAGGGTCTAGAGATTGAGATTCTAGATTCCCATGTCATGTCTTCACTATGCTCAGTCCATGTCATGTCCCCAAGCTAGAGCCAGCTATTGTCGCCCTCAAAATCCCCCTCATTTTTAAGTCAAATTCAAAAATTTTGAGCTCACACTTTAGAAGTGCTCGAGTAAAGTTAGAAGTTGGAAAATATTGAGAAATTCATGCTTTGAAGTTGTTTAAATTCTCAAGTCTGCATGGTTTGATAAATTTTCTGCTTTCCCAAATCTGGATGCGTAAAAATTCTATTGTTGTCCTCATTTGGGATGAAATTTTCAATATTTCTATGGCCATGGATCATCAAACCTTGTATTGTATTCAATCCCTTGGTTTGCAAAAGAAATTTGAAAACTGGGCACAAAATGGTGGAGTTTTTTCTTCTCTCGCATTTTTCCACAGTCGTGAATGACGGACATTTTCTTCCCCGTCAAATTTTGGCCCCATTATCCACAAGTACGTGGACATATCTAATTATAGGTGGGCTGCGAGAGCATTTTGAGGTTTTGAGAATTTTCGTAAAAAGGGCTAAAAGTCATAAAGTGGCTCGCAGTGCGATCAGGCTTAAAGGAAAAGTCAAATGTTGAGCCCGCATCAAAAGAGTCAAAGCGGGGAGGCAGGCCTGCAGAGCAATTTTAGTTTTTGAGCCCGCATTGAAAAAAGGTAAAATTATAAAAGTGACCCATGACTTTGTCTCCACTCAAGTGAAGCCACGTGTCAGGCTCATATCAAAAGTGGAAGGGCGGACCAAAAATGTAAAAAATGCCAAATCTCTATAAAGTCACAAAATGCAAAAGGCATCCTCCATGCCCACTCCAGTGAATTTCTTCCACATAGATGGATCCAGTTTAAAATTTCAAAGGCAAGATGAACAGTTCAAATTCAAAGTTACAAAACGAGTGTAACGGTTGCATTATGAAAAGTCTGGTTTTTCCACCATTGGTGTTTCTTTGTGAATCAAGAATCTAAACAGACGTGAATGACTGAAAATATTGTAAACCATTTCTTTCTAACAAAGAAGAAGTTGTAACCATTTCTTACAATATATTTAATGGCTTCTTCACACCATTGTACGGGGTTGGTAATTGATCTTGTAAACTCAAGAGTGCATTGTACTTAGAGAAAGCAAAGGAGATAGCCATTTTCTTCTAATTTCCTCCATTCTCAAATTTCTTCCATTCCCTCATTATGTACAACTTTTGTTTAAGCATCAATACAAGAAGAAGGATTTTTAGCCTCTTTGATGAGGATATTTTAGAAACTTTGATTTTACAATATTATCTCATCTTGTTGCCATTTGCAGAGTTGTTTCTTCTCATGAATGCATGTGTTGAAATTTCTAACTAGTGCGTGTAGGAATTTGATTTTCTACCTGCAACATTAGTTCTCCTACCTCTCTTCTCACTCCCTTTCCCACCTTCATAGAAAATTCCCCCTTGTAGATAACTACAAGAAACTTTCCACAGGCAGTGGAGTGCTTCTATTGGATCCCGGTCGAAAGGCCACCACAAAAATCCACCTTTTCACGCGCATGCATATACGGTAGTTGCACTTGTTAAGTAGAGGGACTTAGATTCCCAGAGTGTTGGCAAGTAATTCACAAGTTTTTCCACCTGAAAAATTTCCTCGCCAACAAGTATCTTCCTGTGAGGTTTACCATCTTCCATAAATGGAAAATAAAATGTCATATAACATAAAAAATGATAGAACAACGAAGAAAGAAGTTGGATTCATTGGTTTTCTAAATTGTTTCCTCATGTAATAATATACGATAAAGAAATCAATGCTAAGAAGGGTGTGAGTTGATATAATTTCAAGGTTCTCTTCTACTATAACAACATGATTGATATCATCTAAGATAGAGAAGAAGCGTAATACTAATTAGTTTTGATATTATTACAGAATTGCTAATGAGACTACCCTATTTTTAGGCGCTTTTCTTCATTTTCTGAGTAAAATCTTATTATTGGAGCATATAAAATGTGTATAGACCTGTGTTTTAAATAAGAAGCTTGTATTTAGTTCTCTAGAGCTAATTCATTGGGTTAATGAATTGAAACATATACGTATGATAAGAAATTGTCATTTTCCTCTATCATGCTTCTTGAAATCTTGTTTTGGGGTTTTTAACAAAATTTCTTATATTTATATTATCTCACAATCTCCAAAGATAATATTTGGAATAAATCACCTATATTCCATGTTATTAAGTTTGAAATAGGTTTTAGGATCATTGAATTTCACAAAAGATCCCATTTACAGAGTCCCTAGCAAACAATATTGTACATAGTTAAAGAGACCTAATTGGAACTCTAAATCAATGAATTGGGTAATATTTCCTCAAATGATCCCCTTTATGTTTACATATCTCGAAAGAAATCCCAAAGGGGTTTTTTTTAAACCAATTATAATTCAAGGAAGGTAATGTAAGAGAATAATAGAGAAAAATTAACTAAGAAACAGACCACGTTAGAATCATGGACGCGGTAGGAAGATCAAGAAAGGAGAAAATCCTTATGAAATGAATCATATTAGTCTTCCACACTTAATATGTCATGAATATAGGTTGAATCAAGAACAAATGAACTTTATTAAACATCTATTAATTAAATATTTCTCTTTTTCAATCAAGAATGGAGGTTTAGATTTCATCATTAAAACATTCATTTTTACAAACACAATTCATTAGATTGGTGAATTAGAGTGTGAAATTAGAATTATGGAATTAAATTTGGTATCAAATCCTAGTTGGGATCTTTAAAAAAGAAGCTAATACAATCAAGAGAGTTAAAATGGAACTAGAGTAAGATGAGGAGGAAGAAGGAAACCTACTTAGACCATGTTGATGAAAGAGATAAGAGAGTGAAGGAAATATTATAGGAAGTTGAATTGACTCGAGAGAAGATGAGATGAGACTGGAGATGTTAGTGACAAATAAGAATAACCTAGAACTAGACTTGAAGAATTGGTGGTAAAGGAAGAAACCATAGAAGACATATTTTCTCAAGCCATTGTGAAAGCCACTTCAAAACCAAAATTAGATGTTCTTATGTATGAGGGGAGATTAATGATTAAAGAATTGATATATTGGATCAATTCCATGGACAAATACATTGAGTATGAGAATGTGGTAAAAAAAAATTATTAGGATGAAATCTCGTGTATCTCTTTGGTGGGATGGATTGCAGGAAGAAAGATTCAAGAAAGGAAAGACCGAGATCAAGAAATGGGATAGGATGGTGGCTAAATTGAAAGGAAAATTCATGCTTGAGGACTATTAGACCAATATTTTCAAGAGACGGTAGAATCTCAAGTGAAGGATATGTCAGTAAAAGAGTATATAAAAGAGTTTTATAGATTGACCATTAGAGTTGGTCATATTGAGGATGATGCTGAGAAAGTTGCTAGATATCTCAATGGATTGAGACTTACTATCCAAGATGAGATTGATATTTTGATGCCTAAATCAGTTGAAGAGGCATATTATTTGTCCTTAAGAGCAGAAGAAAATTTTTCAAGAAGATACAATTAGATATCAAGGGGAAGAGTTAAAACCTTCAGAGGTAGAGGAGAGCATGCAGATAGAGGTTAGATACGAGACATAACAAGAAGAAAACAACAGCTCACAAAAACCATAACAATCTTCAAGAGGAAACTACTCATTCAGAGGTAAGAGACCATTTGTTAGAGGTATAACTAGTGAATTCATTTGTAGATGTTTCAAATGTGGACAATTTGGTCATAGATCTTATGAATGTCATGAGAATCCATATTCAAGCCAAGTGTTCATATAGCTCAAGCAGATGAGGAAGAAAGTGAGAGTTCAACTATTTATGAAGATGCTCTTGAAACTGGTGAATCATTTCTCATGAAGAGAATATTTCTTAAGCCCCTCAAAGAGATCCAGGAACCTGCACAAAGAAAGACATTGTTTAGAACAATTTGCAAATCCAAAGGTAAATGTTGTAAGGTAATTATAGATAGTGGTAGTACTTGATAATCTTGTATCTTTTGAGATGGTTGATAAGATGAATTTACAAAGGTTAGTGCATCCTACTCCTTATAAAGTTTCTTGGTTATAAAAAGGACATCAAATCTTGGTGAGTGAGCAATGTAAAGTGTATTTTCAAATAGGAATCTATAGATATCAAGTTTTATGTGATATTATGCCTATGGATGTCTATCATATTCTCTAGGGAATGCCTTGGAATTTTGACGATAAAGATATTAATGATGGAAGGTGTAATGCATACTATGTTGAGCAATATGGGAACAAGCATACACTTTTTCCATTAAAGGATGAATATGCAACTATTAAAGATGATTTTAAGTTGTTGATTACAGGTGATAAGGAGTTCTTACACTAGGTAAGTAATGAAGAAGGTAATTGTATAAAGGAAGCATCTAAAGGTTTATATGATGTGTTTAAAGGTAGGATGAATTTAGTTAAGAAGATATGGCAGGTTATGAAGAAAGATAATGAACAAGGAGGTCAAGAACATGTTTGTGAAGATGATCAAGTGTTAGATCATGAAGTGAAACAAGTTGATGAAAGGAAACAAGAAAAAGTGAGTATACCTTTCAAGAATGGTCTAATGCATGCATGGAAATGGATCAATGGGGAAGAAGAGTTTTAGAGGATAAATCAGATAAAGATGAGTAAGAATGCTAATTTTGGAGTCAATGAAGAATTCCTAGAGTGCAAAAAAGAGGTGATTATAGAAGCTCAAGAAACTAGTGAGCTTGAAGCAAGAAAATAGTGTAATGTGATAATTGAAAAGTGAATACCTACTATGGTGTTTCAAAGTGATGAGAAAGGGCATGTTGAATCCATGAAAGATGAGAGACAAATTCAGCAAAATAACTAAGAGATGCATTGTATAGTTGTGTTATAAGAAGAGAAGACTAAAAGAGAAAATGAAGAAATGGAGGCAAATAAAAAATGAAGTCTATATGATTCATCATGAATACAAAGTCTTAAGAAAAATACACAATACTCAATAATTCCTTAAAGCCATGGTGAAATGAATCCTTTCTTCAATGTGTTTTTTCATGTGCGAGATATGGTTAAAAGAGATAAAGGACAACTAGAAATAACATGTATAAAGATGAAGAAAGAAGAACTTGATACAAAATAATCCCACTCCCAACGTAACAAGTACACACTGGAGAGTAATACATGCTTCTATCCATTAATATTTGTTATAAACAAGCCTTGGAATCCAGGAGGAGGATTGAAAAGACATATAGATGTATCTACAGATATAACAACAAGAATTTGAACAATTATGAAGAGTTCATGATGAATTATTTGTACTTTGGTGGTTAGATGCGGTGCATCATCTTTCCAAGTTTTGGAACTTTCTGATGAGTTTGAAATGATTTAAGTTAGTTTTTAGTCATAGGAAGTGTGTAAAAACTAATTTTATCCTTTGGAGAGGTTTGTTTCCCTCCAAAATAGTCTTATTTGAATATTTAAATTTTGATATGTTTGTATATGCAAATAGTCCACTCAATTTAGTGTATTAGGATTCTTATACGAGTTGTTCATGAGTGGTAGGAGTCTTCTAATGTGTCATTATGACATATCTAAGTTGTTTGTGGTTGAGTCAAATCAGGGAAGAAGTCATCTCTCTTTTCTTGTTGGGAAGTTGAGTGAAAATAACAACTATAAACTAAGTTTAATCATAGAATCCACCTTGTGAGGTTTTTTCATATTCCATAGATGGAAAAATAGATGTCATATAACATTAAAAATGATATAACAACTAAGAGAGAAGTTGGATTCATTGGTTTTCCATATTATTTCCTCATGTAGTAATATAGAGTCAAGAAATCAATCCTAAGAAGGGTGTGAGATAATAAAATTTCAAGGTTCTATTCTACTTTAATAACATGATTGATATCATCTAAGGTATATAATACTTGTAATGTTGATAAGTTTTGATATTATTACTGACTAGTAATGAGACTACCACATGTTTTTAGGTAGTTTTCCTCATTTTCCGACTAAAAGCTTATTATTGGGAACATATCAAGAATATACAAACCTCCGTCTTTCAAAGAATAAATTTGTATTTAGTTCTCCATGGGTTATTCAATAGGTTAAGGAATCAAGAAAGTTATGTGTGGTAAGAAGTCTTCATTTTTCGTCTATCTAAGACCTTCATGAAACCCTATTTTGGGGTTTTTAATTAAAAAATCTTATATCTATATTATCTCACAATCTCCAAAGGTAATATTGGGAAGAAATCACTTGCATTCGATTAACTA
The DNA here is from genome assembly GCA_018340775.1 of Taxus wallichiana var. yunnanensis. Taxonomy (NCBI): domain Eukaryota; kingdom Viridiplantae; phylum Streptophyta; class Pinopsida; order Cupressales; family Taxaceae; genus Taxus; species Taxus wallichiana. Next base: position 166,620,718 of record CM031233.1, on the reverse strand, counting down.
AAATTGGACTAGATGTAAAGAAATAGTAACCCTAGTTAATCTAATTAGGAGGACTAAAACGTTGTAAATAAGTATGCTAAAGTAATGTAAAGTAATTGAATAATTAAATCTAATGGAAATAAACCCTAATATGCAAGGAAATGAAGGAAAGATGACTTAGTTGATTATTGGATATTGTCGTAGGTCTAATTGTAGATTCTAGAAGTAGGGTGAACACTCGGAGACCTGCGAAGGGAATATCTGGGTAATCCGAGTATATCGAGGCACTTGGAAGGGTACTAGGGCACCCAGGGGTGCCTTGGTCTGAAAATAGGTGCCCTAGTCTCTACTGCAAATGCTTGAAATCTAGTTTTGGCAAAGTCATGAAAATGGACTGAAACCCTCTCTATTTTTCACACTGGAATTTCTAAACCGTGTTGAATTTGTTTGGTAGTGAAGTGATGAATTGCGTAATAGAAAAGGAAGTATCAAACCTTAGGAAAAATAAATATGCAAAATGAATGGGTTTTTTTGACCTCATCCGCCAAACTAGTGGACTTATCATTGAATGATGCACTACATTTCAGACCCAGATGTAGTTCTGGTGCATGTGTTCATGTCGTGTCCTAGGTGCTCTCGTACAAGATAACTTTGTGAAGTAGTGAGAAATAATAACTATAGAAAATGTAATAGAATGTGTGCATGGAATAGAATAGAATCCCTCCCCTATGTTGTGATGTGTGATGCAAATCTCCTAGCCTTGATGCATGGCACTAATGGATGCAAGTGATGTAATGGATGCAACTCTAGATGGATGATAGTAGTGTGTGACGCTAGGACCCTCATTATGGTCTCATAACTTTATATTTATAGGGTTCTCAAGATTTAATTTCGTAATTAACCCCAACAAGGCCGACTAAGTAAAATATAAGTATGAAAAATGGTCACAAAGAGCCCAAAAAGTGGAGGGAAAGTTAAAATGGACCGGGGCACCCCTAGTGGTACAGGCCTTGATATAGGGTAGGCGCCCCTAGTTTAGGATAAAATGGTAGGAAATGATGAAAATGATTGGGCATGCATAATTAAATATGTGGGAATGATGAAATAAAAGTAAAATAAGATGGAAAAAAGGTGGGATTAATTAGTACTTTATTCACTTGAGAACCTTCTAAATAGTAGTATGAAACTGGGCTAAATAATGTCTAATGTGCAATATTTTGTGACTACATTTTCCCCACTTTATGTTGGTGAGTAGAAATCTCGATAACATAAAGTAGATAAGAAGTGCATACCTGATATCCATGAAGAGTGTAGAAGAGATGTGTCGATGGACTAGACTCAAATGTGGAATGACAAAAATAAAAAGATGGAGGAGCGTGGAATTCTAAAGATGAAAAATGTACATAAAAAGTGATGAGAGTGAACCTAGGGTGAAACGCGTGTGTAGTTGTTGTGGTGTGTAGTGTACCTACATGGTTAGTAAAGGAAAGTGTCATCGCGGTGTGTCATCATTGCATTGTCATTGTTTTTGTTGTTGTTATTGTTGTTTCCCACCAATTTGACTTGCTTGTTTCTCATACACTGGACTGCAAGGAGAAACCGATCAAATAGTCAAATATGTATGTATGTAAAATCATTGTGTAAAATACATACAAAGTGTAAATAAACAAATGTAAAATGCGACTAAATGAAAGTATAAATAGAACATGTGCACCTATTCCATGTCATGGAAAGGGTGTAGAAGAATATCATGTACTTGTTATGAGTTTTTTGGGCGATTTCACGCCACCCTAGCTGAAGAAGTATATGGAGGAAATGCTCTATGTCCTCCAACCTTTAACCGCTTCTGCTGAAATTTATGTGAAGAGATCTCTATCGCGTCCTAGTTTTTTGGGTGATCCAACGCCAACTGGATGAAGAATTATAGGGAGGAAATTCTTTGTGTCCTCTAATCTTTAACTTCTCCCTAGAAATGCTAAGGACATCATGTCCTATAAAATTCGTTGTGTATGGAGTTCGTATACTAGTCTGAACTCACTCATTGTATGTAAATCCACAATGCCAAGGGTGGAAATCTGCACCAATGGCCAACCCACAATGTCAAGGGTGGAAAGTGCACTGTACTAAACTAGTGTAAATACGCTATGTTAGTGTGATAAAACCATCAATGATGTCATCCCTCTTTGGGGGCATGCTATATGATGGTGAAAGGAGAATGCAGGCCCCAAAATAGGACCACCACATCTGACTCTGTAAACTCTACCCGCATGGGGGGAAAGGGAAAGCGCTTGGTAGATACCAAGGTGCACACAAAAGGTGATGGCTAGCCAAAATAAGTGTTACTACGCAAACACATGCATGCAATAAGTGTAAAATACGCAAACAATATAAGAACTACCAAACAAAGTAGTGTAAACAAGCAAGAAAACAAGAGGACCACACAAAGTGGCTTGCAAACATGGGATATCACTCATGATATCAAAAGACACACAAGGCCGTCATGGCCAAAAACAGCAAACAAGTGTGCACACAAGAAAAAAAGGGCAAAGCCCGCATACAATAATAGGCAAACAATGGAAGACAAGTGTAAAAAAAAAAACAAGTAGTCATGGAAGCATATTATCCTCGCAAAACAAGTGCTACACATGGAACACCCATTAGCATGTTAGAGTAATAACCAATATGTCAAATCATGTATAATCAAGTAAAGTAATATGTTAAGTACAAAATGAAACAATAGCACTTGTATAAGATGAATGTGGATTCCCCAATGACCAAAGTATAATAAGGGTAGAAGGTGAACATCCATGCCATGTGTGAGTGTCTCATGTATCTATGATCACACTAGACAAAGGCGTGAACATGCATGTGTGTATGATAATGACATATAATAAATCAATCTAACATGTGTAGTAAATTGATCATGAAAAACACTAGAAACAAAGTTAAATGCACTAAGACAATGTAGCATGTTATGGATGGATGGAATGGAATGCAAGATGGAATGATAGGAGCAACATGCCCCCCGAGTGTATGGAAGTGTATGCAATGAGGTTCATTTTGTTTTCCCCTCAGTAGTCAAGAATGAACCGTAAATGAGAGTGCATCATTGGGAAATGGTCGAATAGTGTTTGGTGTGTCTAATGACTGCGATGAATGTGTATGTGTAGTGGTGATGAGATGCAACATGTAAAAGATGTGTGTGAACCCTATAGCTAAAGCATATATCATGACTTATTGAATGGGTGAGTGATGATTTATCCCTAAGCGTATATCACTATAAGATGAAAAATGGAGTGATGAGAGAAATAGGTGATGATTTAGCCTAAAGTGTATGTCACTACAAGATGAATGAGAAAGGGTGGTGATTTAACCTAAGGTGTATACCACTATATGATGAAAGGATGAGTGATGATTTATCCCTAGGCGTATATCACTACATGATGAATAACGGAGGGTGGTGATTGAGCCCAAAGTGTATACCAATATATGATGAAATGATGAGTAATTATTTAGCCACTGGCATATATCACTACATGATGAATAATGAGAGGTGGTGATTAAACCTAAAGTGTATACCACTATATGATGAAAGGATGAGTGATGATTTAGCCCTAAGCGTATATCACTACATGATGATATAAATAGGTGATGATTTAGCCTAAAGCGTATGTCACTACAATATGAATAAGAAGGGGTGGTGATTTAGCCTAAAGCATATACCACTACGATATGCAATGATGAATGTGGGTGACGATTTAGCCTAAAGCATATGTCACTAGGTGTAGAAATGTGGGAGGATGAAATGTCGCATGGTTAAGGTAAAGGTCCATTTGATTGGTAAACCCTTGATAGTTGAGTATGGACCGAGGAACTAAAGTGTGTCATAGGGTGGTGAGCGCAACGACATAGAACAATGTAGTATAGGTGACCAAATGGTGACTAGGGTGTGTAAATGCACGGTATGAAGAATGCAATGTAGAATATGGTAGATAAGTGATAAAATAGAATGATATATAGAATGTAAAGCTAGACCCATATATAAATGCAACCTAATGTAGTACGTATCATGTAGGTGATGGATAAATGCATGGTGTGTGATGAGACATAATGTGTGAATACGTGAAACAAATGTAATGTGTATAATGACTAGTATAATGTAGAATGTAAAATAAGTGTAGAATGGATAATGTATAATGCGCAATGTATGGTGAAATGAAATGTGTAGTTCCTAAGTTTGGTGTGTGTGGGGTTCAGTGTAATGGTAATCCTCGATCAAGTGTGTGAATCGAAGCACAAGAGTGCGTCATAAGGTAATGATAGTGTAGTGATATGCATGATATGGTATGATATGGAAATAAGTGATAGATATGGAATGTGTGATGTAATATTATGTAGTTATAGTAGAAGAATGGGGGGATGTGTGATTGTTATGTCCCCCAATGAGGTGTATATGGGATGAAGGTATAATCAAGAGACACTAAGTGGATCAATATATGCATTACTTGCCTTAACAAAATCGATGGGATGTGAAAGATAAGTATCACCATCGCATGGTTCTTCATCATAGTAGAGGTCATCTAGGTCTCAATCATCAACATATGTAGGATCTATAGAAGATTATTGAATTACAATTTTAACCTTATGCTCGATTTTTGTGTATGACTTGGTGATGTGGTGGATATCTTTAATGGAGGAGGTTGCTTAGCTTGACTTGGCAATACAATAGATGACTTAGCAAGATGACATGACTCAGAGAAACACTTAAGGAGTGATGATTTGTTTTGATTTGATAATGTTGTAGAGGGAATAGTAGGAGGAGATGGTGAACTAATTTGGAGAGGTTGTTGCTTAGGTGGCTCTTGACTAACCGAATAAGGTGCATGAGAAATAGTAGGGTGATGCTCCTTAGATGTAGAAGGAGTAGTTTTGGAGCCCATTTAGATGTAGAAGTTGTAGGTGGGCATGCAATAAGATGTTTTGCAGGTGACTAAGATAAATCCTATGACACTCAATATGTTTGAATCTAAATCAAAAGCATAGAAATCTTTGTCATAATCCAATGATGGAAAAATGGATGATCTTCATATTGTGTTTTTCGATAAGGAGGATAGTAATCAATAGATGGTAGAGTGATCAATTGATGACCAAGAAGCTCAGTAAGAATGTCATGTGGCTTAATGTTGTGATCAAGTATGAGAGGTTATGGAGATGGCATGACTTGAGGTTCAGCTATATGACATGTAGTAGACATAGATTGAATAAGAGATGGTGAAGGAGAACAAACATGTGATTGTGAAGCATCCCTGAGTTGTTGAATTTATTATCTAAGAGATGTGATTGTGGAGTCCATGGTGGAAAATGTATCTTGAAATAGTATATTTAAGGCTGTAAATTTATCTTGAAGTAAGGCTTGAATCAAATCTAAGATGGGTTGCTTAGATAGAGGTTCAGTCAAGATCAGGGTCAACAAAGAAACAATGAAGCATAGAACTTAATTCGTGTGGTGTCGTATTGTCATCATAATACTTAGTGTTTAGGGATTTTTGGAAAATAATCTGACAAGTGGGATATCTCTTGAGTAAATCAAATAAATAAAGTTGACCCATGATAGAAGAATGAGAAGGATCCTAAGCATGAAAGACATTGGGTTCACCAAAATGATTAACTAAAATTGGACTAGATGTAAAGAAATAGTAACCCTAGTTAATCTAATTAAGAGGAATAAAATGTTGTAAATAAGTATGCTAAAGTAATATAAAGGAAATGAATAATTAAATCTAATAGAAATAAACCCTAATATGCAAGGAAATAAAGGAAAGATGACTTAGTTGATTGTTGGAGACTATCATCAAAGTTGTCACGAGTCCGATTGTAGATTACGAAGTAAGGACGAACACTCGTGAGACCTGCAAAGGGAAGATCTCGTAACTGAGTAGAGTAAGGCACTTGAAAGGGTACTAGGGCACCTGAGGGCACCACTGGTCTCATAAATAGGTGCCCCTGGTCTCTAAATGCTCAAAATTGGTTTTGGTAGGGTTGCAAGATGGACTGAAACCCTCTCTGTTTATCGCACTAGAATTTCTAAACTACGTTGAATGTGTTGGGTAGTGAAGTGATGACCTATAATAGAAAAGGAAGTATCAAATGGTAGGAAAAATAAAGATACAAAATGAATGGATCAGATTGACCTCATATACCAAACTAATGGACTTATCATTGAGTGTTGCACTACATTTCAAACACGGATGTAGTTAAGTGCGTGTGTGTATGTCGTGCCCTAGGTGTTCTCGTGTTAGTCGTACTTTGTGAAGTAGCGAGCAATAATAACTATAGAAAAATGTAATATAATGTGTGCATGGAATAGAATAGAATCCCTCCCATATCTTGTGTGTGTTGATGTAGATCTCTCGCCTTTGTGCATGGCACTAATAGATGTAAGTGATGCATGGATGAAACTCTAGATAGAGTGATAGTAGTGTGTGACATTAGGGCCCTCATTATGGCTTCATAAATTTATATTTATAGGGTTCTCAAGTCTTTAATTTTGTAATTAACCCGACAAGGCCGACTAGGTAAAAGATAAGTATGAAAAATGGTCACAAAGAGCCCAAAAAGTGGAGGGAAAGTTAAAAATGGACTGGGTGGTGGGTGGGACCAAAGCAGTGCCCAGGCGTCTCAAGTAAAGGGTAAAACACCCCATTTTAGGCTAAAATGGTGGGAAATGACAAAGCCCGACTAGGTATCCTCAAGTAAATATATGGGAATGATGAAATAAAAGTAAAATAAGATGGCCAAAAAGGTGGGATTAATTAATACTTTAGTCACTTGAGAACCTTCTAAATAGTAGTATGAAACTCTAAATAATGTCTAATGTGCAATATTTTGTGACTACACATTCCATGTTATTAATTTTGAAAGAGGTTTTAGGATCTTTGAATTTCACAAGAGGAAGATCCCATTGACATTCCTAATAAACAAAATTTTCATGGTTAAAGAGACCTAATTGAATGGTAAATCAACAAACCGGGTAATATTTCCTCATATGAACCCCTTTATGTTTACATATCTTGAAATAAATCTCGGAAGGGTATTTGAAAACATATTAGAATTTAGGAAGGTGATGTAAGAGAAAACTAGAGAAAAATTACCTAAGAACAAACCTAGTTGGATTGTGATAGGGTAGTGAGATCAAGCAAGGAGAAAAGCCTTACGAAATGAATCACATTATTGTTCCATGCTCAAGATCTCATTAATATAAGTTGAATTAGGAAAAAATGAACTTTATTAAAACTCTACTAACCAAAAAGTTCTCTTTTATCGGTCAAGAATGGATATTTAGATCTAATCATTAAAACATTCATTTTATACAAATAAAGTTCATTAGATTGGTGAATTAGAGTGTGAGAATAGTAAAAGGGCATCCATTGTGATCGTGTTTCTCATTATTTCCACATTTATATAGTATAGCCCTACTTTAAACTTATTCCCCCACTTTACTTGTCTTTCTCTCACCACCTATGGAAATAACATTCTTTTCACACTTGCATATGCCACCTCTTAGTGGATCTCTTGGTTTATGATATCAAAACGTTGGAGATCACAAAATAGATCTCATGTGCTCTATAATTCCTATCAATGACACTCTAATATCACTTAATGGTGTTCCGTACTCTTACGTGACTTTTATCACATTGTTTTACAATCTCCTTTTCATCAAAATGGGGGCAAATATATGGGGCTAACTACATAAGGTCGTCCCCCTCTTATAAGATCTTGTTTAATAAAATAATCAATCATGCACAAAGTAACATGGGTTAGCTTGTAAATGGCTATCCTCACCCAAAAATCGCTAAATCAAGTAAAATTCCATTATCTATGCAAGGTTATTCTCTCCCATGGATTTTTTTCACAAATTTAGCAAGTTGGTTATGCATGGAAAATATATCACCCAATGCAGAGTGTAATCTAAACACCTAAGTGGTCACAAGTGATTACCCAAAATAATAGGCACTAAATTCCACTTTATTTATCATGAATACAAGGAGAATTTACAAATATTAAAATATAATACAAGCACCCATCTGAAAAGAAAAGTACAATATAAATCTATATAATGTATTGCATAAGGCTTTCTGGGCAATGAGATGTCAATCACTTTTACCTTATATGAGTTTTAAAAATTTGAAATTTTGAGACATAATATTTGTCTAAACATAATGGTCCCATTATTGGGAAGTGTTATAAAAAACTAGAATCCTTGTGACCCTCTTCCCTTGGTGTCATTCAACACCCAAGTCCCATGTTATTTTAAAATTGAGTAAGCATTTTAGGGATTTGATCATCCCCAACCCTACATATCCACCAATTTTGAATCTCCATGTTTGCAAATATGTTTATCTACAACTATGATGTCCCCTTTTAATGCATAAAACATCTTTCTCTTGTATATTCATCTGGGAAGAATGAGTCTCACATTGTTCACCATGATTGAATTCTTTTCTCTCAACATGATTGTATGTTTCTTGCTTCACCACTCTAGTATGAGTGCGGATTCATTTTCCTTTATACTAGTAAATTTCATTCACCAACATAAAGGGCGAAAATTTAGACTAATTGGGCCACATAATTAATCCAAATTCTATACAAAATCATTATTACATCATGCTTTTGTTAATTTGTTTTAAAGAATTATATGAGTTATTCAAAATGAGAGGATCTTAGCATCATTAGTCCTTTGTTGATTTTCTCTTTGTTACTTGATTGAACTCAAACATTTATTATTTTGTCTCTTTGATAATATTTTTAGCCTTCTTGAGAGGTATAAGCGACACCCTAATATTACTATTTACTTTCATCTTATGTTGGTCCAAGACCATTGATAAGGTCAGACCACACACACAATTGTGACCATTGTGTATTGTCTTGGCCTATTTTGTTTGTCCATTTATATTATCTTTATGGGCCCATTTTTCACTCTTTTATCTTTTGGTTTATATATTTTGAGTCGTCCTTTCCCACCACTAAGGTCCTAAATCAAAATTAATAACTCGTATATACAACAATCTAACCTAAGCATTTTTATCTACCAATCACCGATATATCTATCACTTATTGAGCTAAAGAAGCAAGGACTACTTCCCACTATGAGTCTACATATTTTGTACAACAAACATAGAGGGCCTAGTTGTCCATGAAGTTTTCATTTTCATGAGAAGGTTTTCTATTTGGATGAAGTAACTAGGTTAAGGGATATTTGATTAGGCAACTTTGCACAATGGAACTAAGTAGAGAACTACATTGAGTTTGAAAAGTAGTTTAATGCTCATTGATTCACAAACAAGGTGAAAGATAAAAATATAGATGGTGAGATGATTGCCTCCACTAAAGAGAAATATGAATAAATTCCCCCTTGTCCTAAGAAAACAACATCAAACATCATTCCATGAAAATTATTTAGGTCATGCTTTTAGAAAACTAAATTTGGTGTCATTGTGATCTTTTTGGATAGATGACACCTAGTCATGTAGTTTTCAATACTTCATGCTCTATGTTAATGATTACTCACCTAAAATTTGTGTTTATTACCTTTAGACCTGATTTAAATAAAAATTGAATTAAATCTTTAATTTCAAAGTAATGATTGCACCTAATGATATACAAGTGATAAAATACAGTAAATGGACCAGCAACAAGCATGTAATAATATGACACCCTAAGTAAGGGAGAGAGAGATAGGGTGACTTAGTTGATTTCGTGTAACTGTGATCTATGAAGGGATCTAGGTAAATAACTGCTGAAACAAATGGAAAGAGTGTCATCGAGGCTCACTTGAAGGTTTTGAGAACCTAGAAATATGCAGAGACAAAGCACCCACAGGAGGACAAGAGCGCTTTTTAGTGCTAGTGACTGAATCTAGGTGCTAGTGTCCACCCAAATGCTCAAGTTCTGATTTTTTATTATAAGAGGAGCTTCATTGTTTATCTTTTTTTCGGATTTTTCTCAATGTCATTGTTTTGCACACTGTAACCTACAAAAAATATACCTAGTTTACACACATACCACACAAAACCACATCAAACCTAATAAATAAGATGTAGAATGGGGAGTCGAATGACCCATGGTCACTGAAGAGTGATATTAGTTCCAAGTGTTACACTACATATTGTAGTTCTGTGTGAATGTGTGTGTAATGATGCCCTAGATGCCCTTGTGTAAGTTACACAATGATAGTGGGCTAGATCTAGAATATAGAAAATGTATAGAATGTGTGAGATGGAATAGAATAAACTTCCCCTCCTATGTTGTGTATGTAGAGTGATGCAACCCTTGTCCCTTGAGTGAATGTGTGTTAGATGGATGCTTTGTAATGCTCTTTGTGCCTTTGGATGCAAGCTTAGGTGATAGTAGATAATGCTTAGTGTTTGGCCCCTTATTTGAGAGCTATAACTATGTATATATATGATTCCCTTGTTTGAATTTTGTAATTGACAACTAAAGGCCACCCAAAAGTGTAAAAGATGCCCAAAAGTAAAAGAGACCCAAAAGAGTGAGAAAAGGATAAAGAGGGTCAGGAGCACCCAAGAGGGACATGAGTGTCTGGGCTGCTTCTATGTCCTAAATGGGTGCTAGTGTCTGAGGCCATAAAAGATAAATCGATCAATATCGAAAGGATGTAGGGTGTGTAAGGTGTGTAAGGTCAATAAAAGTATAAGAGACAAAGCAAAAGGCCCAAAAGACATTTTCAATTACTAGTTTTCTTGCTTAGGAATCATGTATATATTAGTATGCTTTAGGACCTAGAAATGTACCCAAGTGCATAGATTTTGTGTCTACATTTTCCCCCACTTTATGTTGTTGAGTGAATACTCGATAGCATAAAGTAGATAGAATATGCATACCTTGTGATCTATAGAGAAGAGTGTAGTCATAGCATGTTGAGTGGACAAGTGAAGCATGAAGTGATCATAATGTGAAGCGTGGAAACTAGGAAAGGGAGGTAGACCTAGGGGTGAAGTGTATGTGTAGTAGTGTGTTGTTGGAGCTTTGTTTGTGATGTGAGTTGCTTCTTGTTGCATATTAAGGATAGACCTGCAAAAGAAGAGCAGAGAAAGTAGTCAAAGTTTTGTATATGAAAAATCAAAGTAATATGTGTATAAGTAAGTAAAAGTATAAGTAAGTAAAAGTAAAGTAAAGTGTGTAAAAGGTAAAAAAGAGTAAAGTGTGCATGATGATTTCTTAAGAGAGTATGATAGAAAAATGTCTTGTTTACTTGAGATTTTGAACACCAAGAGATTTTTTTGGGTGATCTCACACTAAGAGATGAGTTTTTTTGGGTGATCTCATGCCAAGAGATTTTTTGGGTGATCTCACACCAGAGTGAGTTTTTGGGTGATCTCACGCCAGAGCAAGTTTTTGGGTGATCTCATGCCAAGAGAAGAGTGTTGGGGAGAGAGGTCTAGCTTTTCTCTCCTTCCATGATGCTTCCCAATAAGCACCACTACAGATGGTACATCCCTAATTTGTTATTTGTTCTTTTGTTCTTTGTTCTTATTGAATTTTGATTGTAAATAATGTATAAATTGATATTTTGTAAATTGGAGGCAAGTTCTTATTTATTGGAAACTGATTTGAAAAAATTTGTTGTAAATTGTGTTGAACTGAGAAAATGATTTTTTTTCCCCCTAGGACACAAGCACTCCAGGGGACACAAGTGCCCACTACTACTATCTAGAGATTGGTGCTAGTGTCTTCTCTATGTTTTTTGGACCCAAGTCTGATTTTGAGCCAATTGTATATATGTTTTGTGTTGATTTTTTTGTATTGTTTTGTGTTATTGTATGTAAAGCTTTGAGTTGTTGTAGGGGTGATTTTTCACCCAATAGATGCCCCCTCATTTGGGGTGCATGCGATGATATAGGAGAATGTGGTCCCAAAGGAGAGGACCAAAGATGATATGCATATCTAAAGTGGATACCTACAGGGGGTAGGGGATGTGCATGGTAGAAACCAAGGCATGCAAAAAAAGATAGGCTAGTAACAAGTGTTAGTGTAAAAAATAGCTAGCATGCAATAGAAGAAAATGTAACAAGTAACTAGGAAGACAAGATGGACCATGAAAAGTGGGTTTCATACATGGGACATCACTCACAATGTCACAAGACAATCAGGGCCAAAGCGAGCCAAAAGTATACAATGATCAAACAAGACATAGGGCATAGCCTGCAAAATAATAACAAATAATAGAAAAGTAAAGTGTGAATATAACCATGGTTGTATATATATCTTGCAAGAAAAATGCTACACATGAAGCACCCATTAGCATGTTAGAAAGATAAATAGTATGTCAAAGTGTATATATCAATGAAAAGTAAAGTGATAGTAATAAAAGTAGTAAATAATGTGATAATAGAACCTGTGATGTAGAGTATGAGTAGTAAAAAGGTAGATGCCCCAAGAGCCTCGGTGGGGACTAGGTAAAGAGATTGTGTCAGCATCATGCATCATGTATGAATCTGTGAAGGTCTTGCATTCACCTCAAGATACCAAGTGAATGCACATGTGTGTATATAAAAATATAATGACATACTAAGAATCCAACTAGCATAGGAAAAAAAAGTAACATGTAAGTAGTAATAAGCTAACAAGAGTAAATAAAACCAAGATATGCAAATGTTTATAGTGTGATGGTGTGTTGCGATGTGTAAGATGTGAGAGAGAGAGGAGCCATGTTTCCCCCAATGGATGTGTATGAGATGAGGTTCATTTAGAAATTCTCCCTCAACAGTCAAGAATGAACCATAGAACAAGAGTGTGTCATCGGGAAATGAATGTGTGTGTGATTGAGAGTAGATGCTTAGAAAATATATATCATGAAGCACATGAGTGTGAAAATTGTATGATGATGTGAGGTTCATTTAAGAATTGGACCCTCAATAGTCAAGTGTGAACCATAGCACTAGAGTGCATCATCGGGTAATGATGGTATAATGTGTGCCAAAAGATGATGTGAGATGCTTAGAAAGATAGAGATGAAATAGAAGCGTGAAGTGTGTGAGATGTATGATAGAAGTATGATGTAATATGTGATGTTCAAGGTTCATTCATGAAGTGTGATGCCCTCAACATAAGTGTGAACCGTAGAACTAGAGTGTGATATCATGGAGTAATGAGTGTGTAAATGTGTGTATATAAAGTGTGAAAGGTGTGTTATGAGAAAGTAATGAGACATGATGAATGTAAATGTAGTAAGAGTATCCATAGTTAGAAGGAGATGAAGAGATAACCATGATGTGAGTATAAAAGTGAGAGTGATGATAAAAAGAGAGATGTCATGTTGATGGATGGTGAAAAGTGTTATGCCCCAAAATGATGGAGATCTATGTGATGATGATAAGGATACAATGCTAATGGTGGAGGAGATGTGAAATGTGTCATAGAATTGATATGGATATCAAATGGTAGAGGAGAAGTGAGAATAAAATGGAGTTGTATTTTGGTTGGATGAGGAAGTTGTGTGGAATTAGGATGGGGTAGATGTGATATGGAGAGAGACCATGGTGTATTTGGATTAAAGTGTGGTTCTTATTTGGATTAGGTAATGCTTGTAGATACTTGATAAAGGGGAGGTAATGGGGTAAGTATTTTTAAAGGTGGTTTCTTATTTGGAATTGGTAATTTTAGAGGACTTGATAGGAGGAGGTGAATGGGGTAAGTATTTTTAAAGGTGGTATGACATTGGGTTGGATAGGTGGCTCTTGACTTACTCGAAGAAGGAACATTAGTAATTATGGCATGATGCTCATTAGACATAGAGGGATTAGATTTGGGAGCCCATGGGATTTAGCAATTGGAGATGAGCATGTAATAGAATGTTGTGTAAAAATGAAATAAAACCATTGATGCTCAAGGTGCCCAATTCTTCATTTTAAAGCATAACAATCATTGTCATGATGTCCATTAATTATGTGATAATTACAAAATGGGTGACCTTTGTATTTTGAAAGCATAAGGAGGGTAGTAATGAGTAGGTGGAAAGTTGATCAACTGTGATTGAGGAGCTCAAGAATAATATCATGTTGCTTAGCATTTAGATCAAACTTGAGAGGTGTTGGTAGTGGTAAGACTTTGGCTTCACTTATATGAGCACATGTAGTAGACATGGGATTAGGATGAGGTGTAGAAGAAGAACTAGCATGGGCATGAGAAGAATCCTTAGATGTTGGATTTCATCTATGAGGGATGTAATCATGGTTTCCATAGCTTGAAATTTATCTTGAAATAAATGGTGTAAAGCTTGAATTGACTCTAAGATGGGTTGATTGGTTGTGGTATCATGGAAGGCTAGGGTCATCGAGAGATGATTGAAAATGGCACTTACTTATGTAATGTGGCATATTGTGAGGGAGGTACATAGTGTCTAGGGATTTTTGGAGAACATATTTGCAAGGTGGGTGCATTTGAAGTAATTGATACAAGGAGACTTGAGGAACCTTAAGAGAATGAACTAGAAGATTGAAGAAGATAAGAATAAAAGAAGAATATAAAAAGATCCAAGTGTTTGATCAAGAGTGGGGTTCACCAAATGATTTAATATAAATTGAATTAAATATTAATTTCAGAGTAACTATTGTAATAATGATATATAAATGATAAAATATAAAATGGACAAGCAAAAAGCAAGCATAAATAATATGAAACCCTAAGCAAGAGAGAGAGAGAGAATGACTTAGCTGATTTCTGAATGATCAAGAAGTGATCTGGGATTGGTGAAAACTGCTTGAAAAAATAGAAAGTGTCATCAAGGCTCACTGGAAGGTTCTGGAACTCAAAAATGTGTGGGGACAAGAAGTGCCCATGGGAGGACAAGAGCATCTAGGTGCTAGTAGTGTGAAATTTGGGCACTAGTAGTGTCCACCTAGATGCTCGAGTTCTTGATCTTTTTGTGGAGAGGAGCTTCATTTGTTATCTTTTTTGTCACTTGGATTTCTCTAATGTCATTATTCATACACATGTAACCTAAAAATAGATACCTAGCTACACATACCCACAAACCACATCAAACCTAATAAATAAGATGTAGAATGGGAGTCGACTGACCTCGATGGTCACCCAAAGTGAACTTAGTACCGAGTGTTGCACTACATCTTAGACTCCATGTAGTTTTGTGTGAATGTGTGTGTAATGATGCCCTAGGATTTCCCTTGTGTAAGTTGCACAATGATAGTGATAACGATAGATCTAGAATATAACAAATGTATAGAATGTGTGAGATGGAATAGAATGATCCCCTCCTATGTTGTGTATGCAGAGTGATGCATCCCTTGTCCCTTGAGTGAATGTGCTAGATGGATGCTTTGTAATGCTCTTTGTGCCTTTGGATGCAAGCTTAGGTGATAGTAGATAATGTTAGTGTTTGGCCCCTTATTTGAGAGCTATAACTATGTATATATATGATTCCCTTGTTTGAATTTTAATTGACAACTGAAGGCCGACCCAAAGTGTAAAAGATGCCCAAAAAGTAAAAGAGACCCAAAAGAGTGAGAAAAGGAGAAGAGAGGGTTAGGAGCGCTCCAGAAGGGATAGGAGCACTGGAGTTTTGTCCTAAATGGCGCTAGTGTTTGAGGCCATAAAAGATAAATTTTTTAAATCAAATATACCGACAGGGTTGTAGGGTGTGTAAGGTAAAGGTGGAATACACCGTAATTAATTCTTAACATTTTGGTATAAGATGGTATTCGACGTCATTTAACTCAACCTCACATAGTACAATAAAATAGTGTTTTAAAAATGTGGAATCACATTATCATGAAAATGGTGAATTGCATGATTGGTGATTTAGGTTTGGAGAAAACATATTGAGCAAAAATAGTAAAACAACAATTTGATTGTAAGCTAGAGTTCCTATTATAGCTCTTTATGGAGTGAATCCACAAGAATCATGGTCGGGAAATAAACCATCTATAGCTCATTTACATATTTTAGGATGTAAGGAAAGAATGCATGCACCCAAAAAGAAGAGAACAAAATTAGACATGGAGTTAAAAGATACATCTTTTTAAGGTACAATGAAGAGACATTGCATTATAGATTCATGAATCCCAAAAGAAGGAAACTATATATCGAATGGATATTGAGTTTCAAGAGAAGAGTGAGTGAAATCCACATTCCAAAAAAAGCTCTTAATGAGTAGATCATTCCTAAACTATACAAAATGAAGTTGATCAAATCTCTAATCATGACAACGATGATGGTGATGATTATAAAGGTCCATTACCCACATGAATAGCTTAATGTATGCCGAAATGGTATACTAATGTGATACCAAATGCTAAATTTGATGGAGTCTCAAACACATTCATCACTCAATGAGTAAGTAATATGACTCAAGATGAGGTAAATTTTTCCTTAATGATGTAGTTATTGAATCCATTGATCCCACTACAATTCCCGAATCTTTAGAGTGAAAGCCTTGGAAAGATGCCATGAATATAGAATATTAGTCTATGATGAAATAATGCATGGCAGCTTATAGATCTTCCATCATAGAAAAAACTTATTGGTTACGATGGATCTTCAAGACAAATTACAAATAAAACAACATTATTGATAAGCACAAGGTAAGGCTCATAATAAAGGGCTATGCTCATAAACAAGGAATTGATTATGAGGACACACTTATAATGATTATCATGATGATATCATTTATGGTTGATCAATTTGGTTCAAAAGGCACTAAATAGATTTAAACATGTCTTTCTAAATGAATATTGCAAGAAGTATATATGAATCAATAAGAAGGTTTTGTCATACCTAAGAAAGGATAAAATGTGTGTGTTATCACCACAAATTAGCACCCTAGGATGATCGTGGAAGATCAACACTTTTGGATAACATGGGATTGTCTCCAAGTGTGGGACTTACAAATTGAAACAAACCTCCAAATGTTGGTTCCTTTAAAAATCCTAATGCTAACACGAAAACTACCTCAAATCTAAGTTTATCCTAACACATTCACACGGACCGGGGAGAGATGCATGAAATTGAAATCCCAAGGTAAAAAGAGAGGTGATAACACTAAGAAAGGGGGATATACATCTCCACACGAGGAAAAAATCGAATAAAATGGGCAAGGAGAGGGTGACATGAGTTCCACAGGCCAAAACAACATCTTATCCTCCATTTTCCACACAAAATATAGCAAAAATGGGACGTGCAAAGGGTAAATACATGCACAACATACATGTGGTAGATGGAGAGGGAAAAATGCAAATGAAATACAAGCATAGGGTAGAAAGAGAGCCACAAACACAAGATTTTATTGCTTGAAGTATGCACAATCCATTACATCGAAGCAAGAAGGCACAAAACACCTTGTAGATCCCAAATATGAGTCCTCCAATGCATATCTTCTCGGAAAACCATTTTGGCATGATGCCTTTGTAGATTAAGAGGGCCCAACCTTTACAAATGAGACATGTTTACCAATATATAGAGAATAGGAAAGAAAAAAGGGGAAAAAAAGAGGGAAAATCGTCATTCTCCATTCAACCACCAACAAGAGGCAATAAGTGTCTATAAACACATGGCACCTGCCAAATCCATTCCTCTATGTCATCTTACCTACGGGAGGAGTATAGACGCCTTTCACCTTTAATTATGGGTAGTTGAATTGCACAGAACTACATTTTTTCCCTGCTAATCTTGTATTTACCTTTTTCACCACCAAAACTCCATAATTTTATTCATTTCTTTATGTCAAAATGGAGCTCCCAATGAGACAATTTCAGCGCCACTGATTTTGTGCAATTTGGAGCTCCGAGGCGAAGTTATGGCCAAAAGCCAACTCCATGTCAACACATGTGGGTTTTCGAGGAACAAATGGAATTATGGAAAGTTCCTCTTGGGCCTCAATTCTTGCTTTAATAATTTGGTGTTTTGGTTTGGTTAATCATTTGGTCGAGGATCTCGGCTAGTGGGGAACAGTTTTGTTTCGCCTAACAAGGCCAATAATGCCACATTATGTGTGAGCAGTGGGGTTAGTGGACGGAAAGAACCGAATGAACTTTGGAACAATTCCATGTGTTGTTTGGGACCGTCTTAGCCAATGCCTAGCCCTTACTGAGTCTCTTCTTTGTCTTGTCCTTTCGGCTCGTCGGCGAATGGTTAGAATCGTTGAACATTCCAAATGTGCCCCTCATACCCGATTTCCCGGACATAAGTGATGAACTCGCCCTTTATACCCTTTGCTTGATCGGTCATTGTGGGTACACGAGGAAATGGGAGAACATGGTAACATTTCCCTTGGTGCATACAAGGCCTCGATTCGACCGATTAAACCCAACAATGCCCTATTTGACCCCTTCCACAAGATTTCAAATAATCGGTGAAACCTTGGAACATTGGAACAATTTCTAGTATGTCATATAAACTAGATTCACCCAATTTCAAGTGTTATACAGTCATGGAGGGCTGTAAAGAACAAGGGGATTATGATATTTGTTCCTCTAGTGGCTTAGATGCCTGATTTTACCGATTAAAGGGCAATTTTGACCTATTTCACCCAATTTCTTGCAAATTAATATAAGTTCTTTGGTAGAAAGGCTTTGCATGAAGAAGAGAAGTGCTTGGAACACTTGAATTTGCCCATTTCATTGAGATTTTCCCCAAAACATGATTTCTTAGCCAAATTTGATGAACTCTACCATGTTTTTGTCTTTTTGACTTGTTTCCACTAAGTCCAAAAATGGGTTGTAAGTTGCCAAATTAGCCAGGGGGCTTATTTTGAATAACAATGTGTAGACTTATCAAGTCTTTATGTGCTCTCAAGCGAGGCTTCGTGGGAATGTTATTTAGATATTTATGAACATCACATTCATCACAAGTTCTAGAGGAATCCTTATGATCCCAATCTCTACTTCAAAGCAAAGGGGCAATTGTAATTGTTTTTGGTTACGTCAATTATCTATTCATCACTAGTAGTTCATTGAAGATGATAGATATAATGAAGAAAAATCCTAATACCTCATTTGAAATGATATATCATAAACTATTACATTATTGACATGGACTAGAACTATGGCAAAAGGAATGCCAAATTTTTATGTTCCAAATGAAGAATTCTAAGACATTACATAAGAATTTTCAGATGATGGATATTAAACCATTTGACACACGCATGGAGGTAAAGCTTAAGTTGTCTCGTGATGATTTTTCACCACAAGTAAATGTCACTCTCTATTAGGAGATTATTGGGAGTGTAATTTACTTAACATATATCAAGCTATACATCTACTATATCATCACCTATCTCTTACATTTCATGCAAGAGCCAAAAATATGTCATTTGATTCAAGTAGCAAAGAATATTTTTAGATATATCATAGGAACAATAGATTTTTGCTAGAATACATGAAGAATGATTAATTCTTGTTGACATGATATTCAGACTCAAATCATACAAGTAATATTGATGACTAAAAATCTACTTTTGATGTGTTCTCTTTCAAATCTAGTCCAATATCATGGGAAGCAAGAAAAAAACTTTTTCTCGATCTTACACTAAAGAGACATATCATGTTGCAAGAGGAGATGTCTAGCAAAGAGATATGGTTACATCGAGATACTTGAAGGACTTAGAGTACTATAGAAATAATTTATTGTCTTTTATGTTGACAATGAAGGTGATATAAAACTTGTTCATAATCCAATTATACATGAATGGATGAACCATATTGAGCTACACATACATTTCATATTTGAACATGAACTACAACACAACATCCAACTCCAATTTTCCCCAACAAAAGAACAACATGCATGTCTTCGAAAGTCACTTGCATAAGATAAATATGAAGCATTAAGAGAATCTCTTCTATTATCTTGAGAACATGGTGAATGAAGGGGATGTTAGGAATAATTCACCATTGTAATAACCAAGTTTACTATAGTAAACTTGTATTTGGTTAATTTCATTTGTGTTAAGTGTATTTACTTTATGCTAAGAATAGTGATTCCCATAGTTTATTGTTTAACTTATTTTTGAGTTTGTTGAACATGTAATCCTATTTTGTATTTCTATTTTAATTTTCCAATACCTATAAGTATTTCAATGCTCTTGAATGAAATTAATGATTGGGATCAATTCACTTCAATAAAATATTGTTGGAGTTTTTCTTATCATCAACTTAGTCTAGTCATGTATTATACATTTATGCATCATACAAAACAATAATGTAATAAAAATCCTTTTCACGGTCCAAATGTCTCGACATCCTAGTTTTCGAAGGAAAAGTTTATACTCTAGTGTTAAATAAATGGATTTCATAACTTGATGCCTACTTCTCCATGAACCACTTTGATGATAAAGAGAAGATAACTATCATAACATTTAAGATGTCCATTTCAATTTTCCATTGGTGGTAAACATACATCGTGCATTGTGAGAAATATTTAGAGATCATTCAAGCTAGGGATATATGCATAGGTGATTTATATGAGTATCATACTATTATTAACTATAAGGATGAGTACATGAAGTTACAACAATTATTATACAATAAGGATCAATTAGTGAAAGAATACACCCACATGTCCCATGAGTACATTGGGTATCTATACAAGGACATGATCTAACAACATAAGGTGACGAAGTACATAAATAGAATTTCACCCTATATTAATGCAAAGATGGATTTCTTGAATTTTGATCTCATGGCAAAACCATACCATTGTGCCACCAAAGCCAATGCAAACATAACCAATTGTCATCCTCTTATGTATAATAACATGGAAAAGAGCTATCCTACATAGAATGCACCATAAACTTATGTAAATCTCAATTTTTAATATATTAAAACAAATAAGTATTTTAAATATTGCATATACTATATTTCTATATAATAACGAAGGAAATTTTCTTCCTAATGGTCAAGTAAAAACTTGATAAAAACTCAAACATATATATACCAAACCTTGGATTGAAACCTTGAGAAACAAATTAAGGGGGAAATCGTGTATTGAATACAATTTTAGCTATATAAGAGATTGGTTTAAAACCAACATTGAACCCTAGAAGACAAAAGTAACATATATACACTTAATGTATGTTTAACTAAGATTAAAATATGGGCATATTATATACACGTTTTCACAAATAGCTTCATCTTGAACAATCGAATAGCGTCACTCTTCTCTAGATATTTCCTATTTTTCGGACTTCCTCTTTCACTAGCATAAATTCCTTAAACCCCGAAAACCTTGATAACCCTATTTTTAAGTGTGGTTATATGCGAGATAAATTAAACATCAATTTTAATTGATTCTAAGCATATAAATAAGACCAAATAAATACAAGTTCAAGGCTTTAAACCACATGGGAAAATACCATATTGTTCATGCAATGTGAAATTATTACTCCACAAATTACATGGACTCGACTACAAGGAACACAACAAATTACACTACACTATTTTCTTCAAACTGATCATAAAACTGATTTTGTTTTCAAAGTACAACATGCAAGGTGGATTCACCAAGGGAACATTAAAGAATGCACATACACAAAAAAAGCTCACAAAGTGTTTGGTGATAAGGTTTAAATTTGACACTTGTTTTATGTAGACGCACACATACATTTCATGTTTGAAAGTTAAAACTAGCAATCACGTGGGTTGTGTAATATAGACGTTGAAAGGGATACAAAAAAAAGTTCAATACTTTTGAGTATATGAACGATGACATAGAATGTGAGTAGGGAGCAGGGGAGAAAATGAGGGCACATGGGAATAGTGGGAGTAATGTATGTCGGGGTTGATTATTTGAAGGCAACCCATGCAAAAATGAATTCTCAAAAGAGCACATAGTTATGGGGAAGCTAATAGAGAGGATGCAAAAATATTTACATTTCATAAGCAAGAAGCCCTAAGAAATTTGTGCATGTTTTATTTTTTTGATCATATTAAAAACACTTACTTTTAAGCATTAGAGGAGAGAAAATAATATATCTTTAGAAACTGGAAATGCCATAGATATCAAGTTTTTTTTTCATATTATGATGGGAATGAACATTTTAGAAAATTCCAAGGCAATAGAAATATAGACAAGTTTTCTGTTTTTGTTTTCCAAAAATAGCATACACAAAAATGGAGAAATCTGTGTAGAAAAAAGGAGTTATCTCCATTGCCATTATATGGTTATAAATTAGGACTCTCGAAAATGAGGTAGTTATAAAATAAAACAATAAAAAAAGGGAAATTGAGTTATGCCTATTATCCTTATATGATTATGAATAAGTTTCCTAAAAGTTGTGGTAGTCGTAAAATAATACAATAAAATATTATTTTAATTTTAATTTTAATTTTTAAAAATGAAAATAAAAGAGCCTATTAAAATGTTATATTAAAAACAAGAGTTATAACATAATTCCTATAGACCCTTACAACTTTATAGTTTATAATGATTGCTTATTTATTTATTTGTAAAATATCTTACTCAAATATATTTTCCAATTCAATAGAGAGATTAATTAGTTTTTTATCTCGTTGATTAAAAACCACAAACCTTTTATTGATGGTCCTTCCAGGTATTGGTCTGCGACGACAAAGGGCGCCCAACTTGAGGGTCAGAACGGGATCTTAAAAGAAATAAGGGCTTCTCTTACTCTCGCTGGGATAAATCATATTGTAAGACAATTTCCAAGACACCCAAAGCAATCACCACTCAATCTCCTTGAAATCATTCCAGGTTACACCCCTTTCAATACATAACTCCATTTTTAAAAATAAAATTAAAACTGAAATGTAATTGATATTATTATTTATTTATTTTTGTTTGGGGTTGCAACAAACATTCCAGAGGTTAGAAAAGAACAAGAAGCAAAAGTTATGGAATTACTGGACATGGAAGGCAGTGATCCAGCTGTAGCCGTTGTATTATGTGGGTTTGGTGGTGTTGGAAAGAGCACCTTGGCATTGTCAGTCATTGAGCAGCTCGATTGGATATCCGTGTCGTTCCAGTTCTGCAGGATGACCATCGACGAGAAAACACACGAGAAGGAAGCTCCAAAATGATATTATTTTCACATTTTCTGAGGAAAATCTGTACGTACAAGATCCAATTGTCAGCCGACAGCGAGTTCAAAACGTAATGGAGAACAGACGTTGTTTTCTGTTTATAGACAATGTTGCTGATATTGATTATGTTAAGCAACTCCTACCCACACAATTGTCACCAGGGAAGCAATCGGAGGAGAAGCCGGATTCGGTGACAGTAGAGCTGAAGCAGAAACCCAAATTGAGGATACTTATCACATCTCGAGAAAGTGATCTGAGACGAGAAGTTAATGTCGAGCCATACAAAGAATACCCTGTAGATTCTCTTTCTCGTTCTACAGCTAGAACCCTTCTCCGCAACATAATTCTGCAAGATCAAACAAAATCCCACGAGGACATTGATGAAGAGAGTTTGATTATTAAGGTGGCAGATGCGTGCTGGGGAGTGCCGTTACTTTTAACACGATTTGGAAATCATTTGAGATTTAAAAGAGAGAAGTACAGTTATGAAGATGCATTGGCACCTCTTGGAAAGGGAGACCTGGATCGATTTGGACGGGAAGCGAAAAAAACCATCAGCGAAACACTCTTCTTTGTATATAAAGCAATGGAGGAGGGACAATCAGAGGCTCAGGAGGCGTTCCTTGACATCTGCATGTATTTCCATGGTTGGGAATGGAATGTTGTTAGCCAAATTGTGGGCAGAGAAAATCTGGAGGCACTTCAGGCGAGAATGCTAGTGACTAGAACGGATTCAGATTGTGTGATTGTTCATGATATCCTTCGGGTCATGGGAGTGAATGAGGCCAAGGGCTCCATGATTACAAACTTTGATCAACTGTGCGATGCTTTAGAAGATAAATCAAAGCTCCAAAACATAAAAGGCCTCGCCCTTCTGAGTGACAAGTATGTAATCACACTTGAGTCGGGACATTTAAACGCCATGAGGAATTCGTTGAGGATTCTGCAACTAGGGAATTGGGTAACATTAAATGGAACTCCATGCCACCTATCATTTAAAAATCTCAGATATCTCCACCTGGGGATGTGGCTGAATTTTCATTTAAAGATGCTTCCAAGCTGGAGAAGCTCACAGTGTTCAAGAATGCATCGAAATCAGGCTTGGATTTGTCCAAGGTAATCGCCCAATACAAACTTAACTATCTTCTTTCAAGTTTGTTTCTTCAGATATTTAGTCTTGTGAATTGTGTGTGTTGTGTTGTTACAGCTTTGTCCTTCTCTAAAGCATATAGATCACCGAGTACCAGATGATGTGGATTGTGATACACTAGAAGGAATTCTTCCGATGGAAAATATGACATCTTTAGAATGTCTCCGGGTGAAAACACGGAAGCCAATTGAACTTCCAGAAGGATTGAAGCTTCCTGCGGCTCTCAGTATTCTGGATTTGAGTAACTGCAAACAGATACCAGAGAGATTCGGCCACCTAACTAATCTGGAAGACCTTACTCTCAATAAATGTGACTTCAAAGCGTCTCCTCGAGGACTAAACTGAAGCGACTTAGCATTGAGTGCTGTACAAATCTGACCTCCTGTCCAAGCCAATCGGTTCCTCGGCAGCTAATTTACTCAGCTTTTTCAGTGTAAGGGGATGCACGCATCTGGAAACCTTGCCTGATAATCTTGGAAAGTTTTCTGCTCTCATAGAACTGAACTTGTGAGGATGTGAACATTTGAGGGTGCTACCTGAAGAATTAAGCGGATTGACTTCCCTGGTAAACATAGATTTAACAGGGTGCATCAACTTGGAGAGATTGCCAACAAGCTTTGGAACACTTCCCATACAGTCACTCATTTTTCAATCCCTGCTCAGTTTGAAGGAGCTTCCCGAAACTATTGGAGACTTGCCATGCCTAACCTCCCTGGCATTGATATCCTGCAAATCATTAACCAGTCTTCCAAAAACATTTGTTCAGTTGAAATCATTACATACATTGACAATATCTAACTGCGCAAAACTGTGTGACCTGCCTGAAAACTTTGGCCAATTAACCTCCTTAAAGAAGATGAGTGTGGCAGATTGCCCTAGTCTGAAGGAGTTGCCTCGCGGATTTGAGTGTCTGTTAGCCTTGAAAGCCTTGAGCTTGGTACATTGCAGCAGTCTAAGCAATCTTCCAACAGGATTTGGGGAGCTCCCATGTTTGGAAGAACTGGAATTAAGAGGATTGTTGCTCTCCAGTCTTCCAGATGGATTTGGTAACCTCAAAACTTGAAGGTGTTATGGATATTAAGCTGTTTCAGATTGGAAACATTGCCAAATGAGTTAAAAAATCTGGCGTCTTTGTCAGAAGTAAGCTTAAAAAATTGCCACGCATTAGATGCCACAGCAATGGACAGAATTGTGAACTTGCAGCATTGTTGTTTTCTAGATATTGGATTGAGTGAAAAATTGGTAGAGCGGTGGCAACAAATTCAGAAAGAAAATGAAGATCAATACCACCCTATGGTGGTCTATACTTTGAACAAGCTGGTAATTTTAAGAGTACAATATCTTCAATTAAAATGGATTACAAAGTGTAGTTTGAAACGTTGAGAAAGCATTTTTCTGAATATATTATAAATTTGAAAAACTTAGAAATCTTTGGTATCTTAGTGGTTAAGCCTCTCCTCTATTTCTGTGAGGCACCATTAATTATTGTAATGTATTTTCATCCGAATGATGGTTAACGCTGTGATCTGAAATGTTAAATGTTAGTAAACAAACTCTCAAATAATTTCTTACAAAAATGTCATCTTCAATTATTGAATTGTATTGGTCTATTGGAACAGGATGCGGATGAATGGCAGCGAGCAGCAAGAGTCTCTTTGTTCAATCATCATTGCAAAATGCTGAAACTGAATGATTTAAAAGATAAATTGATAGGACAATCTTCCATGTTGGTTCAAAAGGACACAACTCTTGCATTGATCAGCCTTCCAATCCAAATCCAGTCTGAGCGTCATCAACAGCTTTTACAAAAACTTGTGAAGATAGCGAGGGAAAAAGCAAATAGAGCCTCTTCAGGACAGCTGCAGGTTATTTGTATCAAAAATTTAAAACAGATGGGCAAAGACCAACCGAAGAAGAAGAAGAAGAGAGCATTAGAGAAGTTCTAAAGTGGCTCCCAGAAGGATCCTGTGCCATTCCTTCCACTGATACCAGACGTTATTCAGTCATTCAATTCATTTTTTTCCAAGTTTGGTAATTCAGCTAGTGGCAAACTTGGTTGCTTCATGGCAGATATGTGGGTGGATAATCAAGAGCTTCAAGGTTTCGATTCTTTTAAAATTATTCCAGAAGATAAAATTTCAGAAAAGATTCCTCAGAAACTTCCTGCCCCTCAAAGTTTGAGCGAAGAAAATGATATTCCTAATGAGATTGGAGAGTGCATAAAATTGATTGCCCAAGAGAGCCACACTGGCAAAAATATGTACGAAATGTTTGTACTTGCATTGAGGAGGGCCAACATAGATAATTTCACCCACAAGGAAGGCAAGGTATGTGTATAACACTGTATAGATACATAAATAAAATTTGAACATTCTATAATTGTCAATAAATAATTCTTATATGACAGAGTTTATACAGTCTGTAAGTTCAAACTTGACTGAATGAACATACTGATTATTTACCACATTTCTGCCTTGTTTTTATGTGATAGGTTAGAGTTGACCACCTAGAAGGAAAAGTAGTTGGCCTCATTATGTGTGACCCAAATAGTATTGAGTTTGCTACATTGCAACAAATCTGCAGAGACCTGCTTCAACAGCACCCTAATTTTCAAGGAATTTGAATTCCTCTATTGAAAAATGGAGATTTTGGATTTGGTACTTATAAAAGGACTATTGATTGTATGCCTTGGGTAACTCTTCCTGATCCTAAATTAGTAACGATCAAAGATAAGAATCCATGTATCTTTATATTTGACAAAGAAGGGAAGATTGTCAATCAAAATGCATTATCACTCATGATGGCTTGGGCGCAAAACGCATATCCGTTTACCCAACTTAAAATAAATGAAGTTATCTCCAATGTGCACACTTCATCGAGCTTGGACTTTATGCTTAAAGACATACATTTTTTTACCAACAAGGAGAAGAGGTGAGTTTTTCTTGAACATATTACAATTCATTTTCTTTCGTATTCAAAATCACTACTGATTTACTGTATTACTTTTTATGGTATGGTTGTAGGAGAAGAAAGAGTCGGTCAATAACAAAAAGGGTAACACTAAATTAGTTTTTTTGTATGCTGAACCTCCAAGTTACAAGTTGAAGATGAAATCCAAGCTCAAGCAACTATTACAAATTCATAAAGATGTTACAATTTTATATGTGGGCCATTTTTCTAGTTTAGATGAAGATAATGTGATGGAACTAAAAAGGTGTACAAAGATGTGACAGACAACATGTCTTGGCCTAAACTGTCATTTTGGGATATGGTAAGATTTTGGCATAGATGTAAATATTTGTCAAATGAGATGTGGATGGAACTAAATTCATGTCAAACCCTCCAAAGTTTTGTAAGGCATCTATACATTGAAAATCGGTGGTTAGTATTGGTAGATACCGATGGATTAGTGACAGGGAGTGCAAAAGAAGTGGTGGAAATGATGTGTAAATCAAATGATCAAAACATGGATGAAGTGAACAAAAAGATGGAGAAGGAATTGATCAAAAGTTTTAAAAGTGGAAAATGTAATGAAGCTGTGAAGACATTTTTAGTGATGAAATATCCAATTATCCACAACATCTCAAACACTCCATTGTATTGAGCTATAAACAAAATAGGCGATATTGTGATGTGTGCCATCTGATAAAAAAATGCCTTCCCTGATCATAAAAGGTTAAACAGTTGTAAGAATTGTGATTGGGATTTGTGTGGGGATTGTTGGGAGGTGTTTGCTAAAAACAGAGTGCAAGACCTAAGTCGTACCCAAGGATAGCCAACAAATCTATATTTCCTAAGGAAATGGGGTTAAAGTTTTGCTTGCAATTTAACATTGAAGTTGTACTGAATATTTGAGACTGCATTGAATAACATATTTCTCCATTTTCATTATTTGACATTAACATGATAATCAAATTATATCCAGTTGATTTTTAAAAGTTAAAAGTTATTGAATACTAATAGTTAATGTTTTCCAACCATGAAAACTGCATGTGTACATGCATATAATGCTTATGAATAGTTATAAATGTATAGACATTATAAAGTTGTGTGTAGCCACATTCTGTGTGTGACGTGTTACAGAAAATTTATGCACACTTGTACAAACAATTTCACCAAACTCTAACATTCATATGAGAGTTGCTTTTAGATTGTGCTCTAGTGATGTAGCATCATCCTCCATTGGAATTGAGTAAAGGAAATGATAATTATTATTCATGCAACATTTATAGTGTATAAAATAGAAATGTTGTACTGGGTATGTAAGTGGATTGAAATGTTTGAATTTATTATAGAGCTGGATTTTTAGATCGAAATACATAACTACAAAATTTTTAAAATAAGGTAAATAGAAAATAATCTCACATTTAAAACTTTGCAATTTACATACATTATTATACCACTTGATAAAGCTAGATGGTTTTACATGTATATAAATTTCACAAATATAGTAGAGCATTTTCCATTGAAATTTATGGTCCTACACTAAAAACTAATTGGTAAGGATATATAGTATCGCCAGCCCGCACCCACCATGGACCTGTATAAGGATTAACTTTGCACATTTAGACCACATTATCACAACATACCCACGGATTGAACTACTTTAACGTGGCACTGCATTAACAAGGAATCCATCAAGTAGTAGGTTGCGTTAACACAATGAGATTTGAACATTAGACCTCCCATCAAAAAGAAACACCAAACTCCTTACACAAATTAAAAGTCTATGTCTTAAACCTGCCAATGATAGCCCCAAGGCTTTCCTCTTTACATTAAAATTCTAACTTATAAAAAAATCAACTTTATATAATTGTATTATCATTTTGAAGGGTACCTTTTAATGTCACCATTAAGAAATACACTAAATTGGTGTACAAGACCTGAATCTACTTGTCCAAATTTCAGGGTTCAATCTAGAAATGTCTTCTTCCCTTTACATATTCAGAGGATTTTTAATAAACATTTCTATGGCCATTGATTTCTGTGAACCAGATGTAAATATTACTGTCCTCCCCTCTCCTCCTCCTCCTCCTCCTCCTAACTCACTGTCCATTACCCCATCTCCATTTGCTTCCCAGCCCTCCCTCTTCTTGGTTGGGGGAAAATTCACATTTTGTCTGTTTTCCCAAATCCAATTTCATATCCCACTTTAATTTCATCTTCCTCACCTTCCAATGTTTCTCGCATTAGATCTATTAGAGAACGCACTCCTATCAATACAATGGAGACTTTAACCCTGAAAATTCCATATGAAAATAAATTACTCAAGCCTCGTATTTACTACATCTACTTTACCACTATATCTACTGCAATCATGGAGAACACTACTAGTCACTCAACTCGTAACCTTGTTAGTAGGTAGGAAGAGCTTGTGAGTGTTTGCATGAGAGACCACAGGCATTTAGCCATCCACGGGATAGGGTTAGATTAAGTGTCAATTGCTTCCTACAATTTGGTGTCCCCAAGGAATGTCTTTATAACATTTTAAATATGTTGACTAAGCTCTTCTGCTCTGGGATACAACACAAACTTCGGATGCATTTGGAGTCTTTACTGAGAATTTGTTTGGAATACAGTGCCCTTGGAAAACCCTTGATTATCACTCTAATGATTCCTTGTGAGTTGATTCTTGGATGTGCAGTGGAAGGGCAATGTCACTGCTTATTTGTAGTAGGCTATGAGGAAATACAGGACAATCTTGTATAAATTAGTGTGGATCCTAAACACAGTCGGGTGCATAAGGCACCACACATTGGATAGATTAGAAAAGGACCTTTACATTCCTTTTTCTAAGTAGATTAAGCTCATCAGTTTACATTCTTCTCTGTGGGTGATTGTTTTTAGAAAATGGAAAGGCATTTTTCAAAAATTTCATATGAAATAGATTGAGAGCGTTTACTCGGGGTGTCGTACGAATCTCATTAAAACCTAAAAACTTTGCAAAAGCTGGAAATTTGTGGTCAACATTCCTCAATCCTATCAAGATAGGAAACAGTTAAAAACACCCAAGCAGCTCATATGTCTCAAGACAAGCTGCAACCACAAAAGCAGGTTTCTTCCTAGCAATAATTTTGAAAGAACTGTAAACGACCCTGTTACAGATGATTGGGAAATTTATTAAGTGTTTCCTTCCTATAACAAAGGAGCGCCAATTCATGTTGCCCTCAACCAAAAACCGTACGCCAGGCGGCACAATACTTTGGGTTTCAACTTGGACACGATATCTAAAGGAATATTTCTTCGTTTGTTCAAAATTTAGATTTCCTACAAAAAATTCCCAAACCCTAATGCGATGTGCTGATTTTTTTGAAGTTATGATTAAAAAGAGAAAAAGAAAAAGGAAAAAGAAATCTATTAAAATAACGTGTATATTGAAGCAGAGGAAACTGGAATGCTCCACCCACAGGTTTCTGTAACTAAAAATTAAAATACATTATTCTAATCTACCATTATTACCTTGGAAATAACAGCGTCTCAGACAGCCGTACCATTTCTTCTCTATTTCTGTTTTCGTGTCATCGATAACTTCCAAATCATGTAGGTTTGAAATGGCATTTGTATATGCTGTGTTGTCGACTATGAATTCAAAAAATCAAATGGGTATTAGTTCCCGTCGAAAAAATCAGCTTCGCTCGCCCTCAGATCTGATTCCTGTAACAACAACCCTTAACAAACTACTCCTTCATAGAACTTTGTAGTAAAACCCTTCCCCCACAGCATTTCGCGATTAAAAGAGTTGCAAGTTGGGATGCAAATGGAATGCTCACGTTTAATAAAAATATCATTTTATTTTAGTCAGTTTTAATATTAATATTAATTATCTCAAGGAACAACTAACAATCTTAAAAAATTATGTAATATTAAAGAAGTAAAGTTCTTGTGCCTTGTATATAAATCCATCATATTTGTACAAGGTATTCCCAAGTGTAATATCTATCATTTGGTCAAACATTTATTGTCCATCTATTAAAACTAATTTAGAAATTGTCATGGGGTCTCGGTTGATTGGTAAAGTTGGTTATTTATTAAGAGGAGGTCCAAGGTTCAATCCCCATTGGCAAGTCCTTTGCATGAGGAATAGCCCGACCGATGTCCCTGAGTGTCGAAGGAGTAGTCCGACCAATGTCCCTATGTGTGTGATAGTTGTATGATGGTGTTGTTGGAGTAGTCCGACCAACATCCTTGAGTGTGCGCCAGTTGTACGAAGGCGGTATGAAGTGTACACCAGCTGTACGGAGGTGGTATGAAACCTAGGCTTCATCTGAACGGAGACGGTGTGAAACTTGTGCACCTGGTGGTCCCATTCTCACCCAGGCTAAATTCATCGACGCCGATAGAGACTGTGCTAAAAATTGTAATATGTAATGATTCCTCTATAAAACCAAAAAAACTAATTTAGAAATTTCTTTCTATGTGATAATTGGAAGTTCTTCAAAAAATGATGTCAAAGAAAACAAGAAATATGTAATTTAAAATGAGACAAATTACATGCGCTTATATAACTTGAATGTGTAATATATGCTCAATATATTAATGTAATATGCGCTTTTCATATTATATATTTGAATTTATGAAGTCAATGACATAGTCTAGATCTCCAAATGCTAGTTTTTTAAGAAACTGGAAATAAAATTCGGTTTCTTCTTTATTATTGTTGCAGTCTAACATGATGTAGCTTATTACGGTTCAAGTTTATGTTTACAAATTGTTTTTCATAGTATTACCAATAATCTGTAGAATAACATTCTCCTCTTTTGAAATGATGGAACCAATTAGCATATGTTATAACATTTTGTCTTGCAATAATCATGGAAATAAACTTAGTTGCAATGTGGCAATCAACACATATAACTCAAAGGATTTGTATGACGTTAATAGTTGTTCCATGGGACATGTTTAACAATCCAAATGTAATTTCTAACTTGTCACCATGGTGGAAAAGGATTAATTATTTTTCCTCCTTGTTGGCGCTACTCACTCGAACATCTTTTCAATTTTGGTATTAGAGGAAAACTTTATATTGTGGCATTTTGAGAATCGAGATTAAAAAGAGTTTTCATAAATACATGTAACTACATATTATTTCATGCTCTACAAGCACCAAGAAAACACATCCACACAACAAGCATAGGTTCAATTGGAAATTTGATGATAAAGTTTCAATTTTTTGCATATGTTGCAATCATGGCATTCCATGAGACCATGTCTCTTTGAGGAATTGTGTTCAAAAACTAGGATGGAATAGATAGATAAAAAAACATGTTCTTGAATTCATGACGCATATATCTTACTCCCAATTTTCTAAAGGATGGTACCGAAAAGAAAAACACAAATGAAAGTGAAGAAGAATCTAACAACATTGTATTGAGGATTTCTCCAGTATGACAAGTGTTGTTTCCATAGACAAGCTATTGTTTGAATAGAAAAAGGTTATGAAAATTATTATTTATATTATAAATCTTAAGATTTTGGAGTGGGTGTGCTAATTTTCTTTATCAAAGCTTGAATTTTCATGCACAAATCATTTGCATTCACATGTAATATATTGTGTTTTTTTTTTGCCATGCATACCCTTTTAGGCTATGTTCAATTAAAAACATTAATATTGTTATGCATAATTGAGATTGTCTTTATTAGAACATGGATGAACTTTAATGTATTTTTGAAAAATATATTCACAAGTGCATTTTTGCACCCTCAAAGCTTGCTTTAGACATCCATGTGACAAGGTTAGATCTTGATGTGATCGACCATACTTGTTATAATTTTTTTAGCATATGTTTACCTTCATTAAATTAACTAGTTATGTCTATTTGTAGACACTAAAATTTGGCATTATAACTTCTAACAATGTTGATATTGACATTGCACACTTAAATACACAAATACATACTCTTCACTCTTGCTTAACACACCATGATAGATCTTCAATTACTTTCTCATCTTTGCATACTTCTTTGTCATCAATTCCTAAGGTTTTATAGCATAAAATACATCTAAAGGCATCCATCCTCTCGACCTAGAAAGATAAGTTGTGTTTTTCCCTCTCGATCAAAACCTCCATTTTCGGTCGATATTGACACATGTCAATATTGACCCTATTACGCACTGTTTTGGACCGACATGCTTTGGGCCCAAACTCTCAATTTCATCATCTTCATATGAACTAATATTTCCTCTTGGTCAAGATTTCACAACATAATAACCATCGAAATATGATATAAGTAAGTCAATCATACCTCATTTAGAATCTCTCCTCTTGTAAAATCAAGTACTACATGCACTTATTTCTCCTACTACAAAAGTGAAGTAACTAATGCAAATCCAATAGGGCAACACCTTTTACAACTCTAAAGTATCATGTCAGGTCTAGGAGTCACCATCTTCCTTCGAAAAGCAAGTAAAGTGACCCTTCACAAGTATTTGAAAAGTGTGAAACTCAAACAAAGCATTGTCAAAGCACAATTGCTAAGTTTTTATTTCCCTATAATAGATATCACATGTTAGGAGAATGATGTGCAATTTGATCCCTCTTCGAGTATTGGTAACATCGAAAGTACATAAGGTGCCCATAACCCACCTAACTTTGTTTTATAAGAACTCCTTGCACTTTAAGGATTTTCTCATAAAATTTATAGAGCCATACCTAAGGTGAGAGAAGAAGACTGATATATAAATGCATCCACAGGCACCCAAAATCATACTCTAAGCACCTGACACACCCCGACCAAGTCCAAGTTCCCTAGTCCGGACATATTCGGCGCCACAATTTTTGGGTTTGGTTGTGATAGTCCGCCCTCTTGTTTCATCAGTTTTCTAGTTCAACATACCTCAAGATCAAGTGCAATATCAGGTACGTCTCTTATTCCCTCTCTTGTACTTATGGTTTCAAATTCCATTTGCTTATTGATTATGTCCGGTTAACTAAAAATGTGGAAGTGTGGTAATTAATCTAATCTAGAACAACATGTAAATACAATAAATAAATGCAATAAATGACTATGGAAAATGACCCAAACAACTAATCTAATGAAAGTAGAAACCCTAATATGCAAGAGAAGTATGGAAGTGACTTAGCTAATTTGATTGACTTGGGGACTATGTCGCAGTATGGACCGGAGAAACAAGCAAGCGTGAACGAATATGCAGAGGCCCTGAAAAGGATGGATTCGATCTATCTAGCTAGATTGGAGCACCTGGAGAGATCCGGGGCACATGTGGGTACTCTAATCTGCAGAATGGGTGCATTGGTCCGTGAAAAGGGTCCAAAACCAAGTTTCACATGTCTTGTAAGTGATTTGAAACCTTCAATATATGTCACATCGGGTTCGTTGCACTTGCCGGTGTCGTTGATAATCCAAGATGAAAGAAAGACTGCAAGAGACCACAATAAGTATTAAAACCCTAAAAATAAGAATGTAAATGAATAGGTCAAACTAACCTCAGTTGTCACAATAGTGGGCTACTAATCGAGCGATGCACTACATTCCAGACCCAAATGTAGTTCGGTGTGTGTGTGTGTGAATCATGTTCCTAGGTGTTCTGTTCCTCAGTCACACTTTGTGAAGTTGTGAGCTATAACTAAATGTAAAAATGTAGTAAAATGGTGGATGAAATAGAATAAAATCCCCTCCTATGCTTTTGTGATGCAGATGAACCAACCTTGTCCTTTATGATGGAGCTAAATGAATGTAAATGATCTCTAAATGCCTTAGATGAATGCAACCTTAGGTGGATGATAGTAGTGACTAATGCTTGGTCCCTTAATATGGTCTCATAACTTTATATTTATATGGTTATCTTGTTCTAATTTCATAATTAACCTTGAGATGGTCGACCACCAAAAAGATAAGAAGCTAAAACGGCTAGAAAGTGCCCAAAAAGTGGCAGGAAAGTTAAAAAAGGATCGGGGCACCCTTGGTGGGACCAGGGTGCCCTAGTACTAGTTTTGGTGCCCTACTCAAAGCTAAAATAACGTAAAACAACGAAATTTTACTTGGGTGTGCGGGTGCAAGAGGTTGGGAATGATGAAAGAAAACAAAGTAAGATGGCAAAATATGGGGGTTAATTAGTACTTTCTTCACTCAAAAACTTCTAAATAGTAGTATGACACCAGGACTAAATAATGTCTATAGTGCATGATTTTGTGTCTACAATGTCAAATCTTTACTTTATTACTTATTATTTACGTTGTGACTACAAAATATCCTAGGGTTTAACTTATTTTTTATTTTTGTTAAATCGGGGATGTAGCAATTAGAGATGAACATGTAGCAAGATGTTGTGCAAGAAATAAAATGAGACCATAATGCTTAAGGTGGCTAACTTGTTGTTGTAGAGCATAGCAGATCATCACCATCCCGTCCATTAATTCAATGATAATTGTAATATGGATGACCTTGATATTTTGTAAGCCAATAAGGAGGATAACAATGAGTAGATGGAAAGTTGATCAATTGATGAGTGAGGAGTTAGGAAGAATATCTTGTTGTTTAACATTGAAATCAAATTTGAGAGGTGTGGGTAGGACTTGGGGTTCACTGATATGAGAACATGTAGAAGACATAGAAGGAGAGTGAGATGTAGAAGGAGAACAAGCATGGGATTGAGAAACACCCTTGATATGTTGAATTTCATATTTAAGAGATGTAATCGTTGTTTCTATAGCTTGAATTTTATCTTGAAATAAACAATGAAAAGCTTGAATTAGTACCGTAAGACAACTTGATTGGATGGAGGATTAGGATAAATAGAGTCATCAAATAGATGATCGAAGATGGCACTTACTTGAGTGGTGATGTGTTACGAGGTAGGTATATAGTGTCTATGGCTTTTTGAAGAAAAACCTTACAATTGAGATGCATTTGAAGTAGGTCATGCAAAGAGATTTGAGGAAATTGAGGAGGCATAAAAAAGAAAAAGAAGGATCTAAGTGTATTTGAATGTGGGTTCAACAAATGATTTAATAAAAATAAAATTCATTAAACCCTAATTTACCGCAAAGTAACTAAATGCACACTATGATATACAATTCTAGATATAGTATGACACAAGAAATAAACAAATAATCATGAAACCCTAAGTATAAGAGAGAGGGGGAAGGACTTAGCTAATTTGTGCTTGATCCTTGGCGACCGATATAGATCGGGAAGGCTGATGAATATAGAGGATAAACGTCAGTAACTTTCCATAAAAATCCTGCAGCTTTATCGAGTAGGACAAAATAGGGCACCTAGACTAGGCAAGGGGCACAAGAGTCTCATTATTGGGTGCTGTGATTGTAAAAATGGTCAAAACATGATTTTGGAGTGTCACAAGAGTGTCGCTTATATTTTCTTTGGTCCTCTATATGTCACAATATGATCACCAAGGTACATGTAACATGTAAAACAAATATTCACCTACAAAACCCACAATACCACATCAAATCCAAAAAGAAAGATGTAATATGGGGAGTTAGACTGGACCTGACAGTCACCAACTGAGTGAACTTATGACCAAGTGTTGCACTACATCTCATACTCCATATAGTTCTTATGAGTGTGTGAAATAATTGTGCCTAGGATGCCCTTGTGCAAGTGCACTTGATAGTGGGTTGTAGCTATATGTAACAATGTAGATAGATGTGTGGATGGAATAATGAAATTCCCCTTCTTATGTAGTGTATGCAAAATATGCAAATCCCTTTTTCCTTGTATGAATGTTAAATGGATTCCTTTGTGTAAAGATTGATCCTTTATTTTGATCACATAGTTATGTATTTATATGATTCCCTTATTTGAATTTTATAATTGAGAACTGGAAGGTTAGCCCATAAGAAAATAAGATGCCCAAAAGATAAAAGAGTACCGAAAGAGAGAGTAAGATGGAAAGTGGTCGGGGTACCCATAGGGGTGAGGGCACCTTGGTGTCGATGTCCCTGGCTATGTCTTTGGTGTCTCGAAATCATAAATATAAGAAAGTAAAGTTTTGACTGAGTTGTAGGGTGTGTAAGACCAAATAGAAAACAAGAAACACAAAAAAGAGGCCAAATATAGTTATCAATTACTAGTTATTTCACTTAGGAATCATATAAATAGTAGTATACTTTTAGGACCTAGAGATATACCCAAGTGCATGAATTTGTGTTTACACCCCAAAAGTTCCAACCGCTCGAATGGATAAGGATCAAATTGTTACTATTTTGATCCAATTGAAATTATTTTGACCCGATTGAAGAACCCATATAAATAAAGAAACACAGAAAGGTGATGTAGCCTAGAATTTACCAATACAAGCCCAGGCGTGTTGGCACATCACTCAAATTTCCTAGACCGAGCGCTCACTAAGTGCACAAGGTACCAGGTCCCTCTTTAGGGTTGTTGTTGCAGGATGTTAGCATGATGAAGACTTTAATCATTCAAATCTATAGCTAATATATCTTTCTACAAAGGCATATTCATATCTAGATCTAGAAAATAACATCATTAAAGGATAACCATAATGGAATCAAGCATGCAATATTGAATTATAACCATGATAACACCTTGTTTCAGTCCATAATCCCCATTATATTAATTGCAGTAAATACACAAAAGCTTCATTACAATAACAATAGTATACACTCATGCGCGTAACAAATCTAGCAACATAATCTCACTATACCCTAGTTCTCACATGTATATCTATGTTCTCTCTCATTACACAATTCAATACATATTTATAAGGGTGGGGACTTTCCCTTCACCGCTTATCTAATCCCAAAATATGTCGCATGTTATTATTAGCCATATATGTTACAAAAATAGGATTACATGTAAGAATGTTAACAATAGATCTCTCTTAGTCAACTATCAGTTCAATTCTATCTTTAGCTTGCATCCATGTAAAGCGCTTCATAGCTAATCATCCAAAAATAGCCAATGTGTGTCGTGTAAGTCTCCAATCAGTTTGAGTGCTCTGCATGCTATTTCCAAAAATAGATCCTCATCATGAAAATAGCTAAGTCCCAAATCTATTCTCTTATTTATGTGCGATCCTTTCTAATACTCCCGTGCCTTTGAATGCACTCTGCTCTCCCACACGTACCTTTTGTATTTCCTTTGCTAAGTGCTAGATTCTGATTGATCAACATTACCCCACACTATTTTCATTTCCGCCTTAGATAATGGTTGTCTCCAAAATGAATAAAAGAATAAAAAGAATTTTGATGAATGAAATAATGTCTTTAACCCGTAGTATCTTCTGCTGCAACCTAAAGAATCAATTCTGGATATTCCTCTTTTATCTCTCGCCTCTAAGGTCTACCAGTCATTGAGCATGACCTCTGCTTTCTCTGGAATATCCACTGCAATTGACTCTAATTCATCCCTTGCAATCTCTCCTTTTTCATTCTATAAGACCAACACAATGTTGGACATGCTAGTCATTCTCCCTTCCAACAAGTCCATCTTTTGAGAAATGAGTTTCCCAAGCTCATATAGCCTTTCCTAGTGTGGAACCCGAGTGGTGTAAGGGCCTCACACTTTTTCTTAATAATTGTTACATTCCTCGCATGACCCAATGTCTCATCCTTCATGGCCTTCAGAACCTCATTGTCTTCTAAAATAGTCCCTAGGTCCTTATAACGGCCTCTAGCATTGTACAAATATTCAACGCTTGATCCACCTTCTTGAGTTCCTCCTGCAAGCCCTGAAACAATCCTTCATATGATGTAATCTTCCACATCACTGAAGCCTTTTCCTCTTTGCTTCTTGATGGATCCTTTAGCTCGACATGCACAGAGGTTCATCTTTAAGCACTAAGTCCACTAATGTACCTTGACATAATATATTTCCGAAGGAAACATCTTAGGTACCTTTTGGCTCTAATTGCGGCCTAGCCTTCATGACATTGACACCAATCTCCTCTTCCATGCTTTGATAAACACAACGTTCTTCTTCTTTTGTGCCAAGTCTTTTCCTATTTTAGGCACGTTATATCCTCATCCTTAGTCTTGATATCCTCCCTCAATGCCATGATTGTGGTAGCTTTATCCATATTCTTACGTGTCACCTCGGTGAGACCTTCACGAAAGCATTTCTCACCGTTCATCCGACATAACAAAGTAGGCTTTATTGTTATGCGTCCCCCACTGAGGTGTATTTTTCAACCTCCTTGACACACATGACTCCTCACACACATCAAATTTTGGTTCATCCATGTGCATGTGCATCGACCATGACAATTGCTTCCTTGTGCGCACTTTCACCATATCTTCATCCATTATCTCCAAGCCGTATAACTCATTTTTGTCATTGTGCTTTGGAAACGGGTGTGGACAATTTTACCTATGTCCTCAGCGTAGCCCATGGTTGATGGAATATACTCCCCACTTGTTCTTCTTGATCTAGGCTGTTTAGGAACTTGGGCTTCAAGATTTGGAATTTGTGCTACTATGTCTTGAGCAATCTTGGTTGTTGTCTCATCTACCCCTTTTTCTCCCTCTTCTCCATACTTTATTTCTTCATCTTTTTGTTCCTCCATGTTCTCTAGGGGTGTAGGATAATTGGGCGCACTTTCCTTAGACTTTTCCACTTCCTCATTCCACTTTAATTTCCTTCGTCTTTTCCCCGTTGTTTCCTTCTTTGGAGAGAGTCGAGGTGATCTCGCGCACTTTGTTTACTGAGTAACACCTTGGGTCCTTTTCTCCTAAATACTCTCTTGATCAACACTCTCCTTGGACTGCATCCACCCTCATCATCTTCCTCTTTTGGCTGAGGTGGTGTAGTTACGTGCTCTCACTTCATCCTTATTCGAGGTTGTCTTTTACCTCTGCGTGTTCCAATCCACCACTATCCTCATGCTCTTCCTCTTCATCATCAACCCAAATTATTTTTGTGGGCTTGGGTGCTGGAATATTTTCCATTGTATGCTTACCTTTTGGCGGCCCTAGGAGCGTGAAATCATTCTCCACATACTTAGTGTTCTCCAACTTGGGTTTGAGTTGTAGGTACACAAGCGTTGCTCCAGCTTCCCCAATTGCGTGAAGCTTACAGTGTCATGCTTATAATATAAAAATAAGTCTTTCAATGTATGCATTGCACCCTAGATATACATACTTCTTCCTTAGAGTGTGGTAGTCACAATCTACCTTGTCTGCATTGAAGGTTAAGCAACGTGCATCTAAAACCGATGAACTGATGCTTGGAAATACCTTGTTGTGAAGGAATACAAAAATTTACACCATGGGCTCTAAGCCCCATCCTTCATCGTAAATCGTGTGATGTAAAAATGGTGATATACGGAAAACTGAACTTCCTTACCCACCACCAAGGCAAATCCTTGGGTATGTGCCACTCTTCCTCTAATTTCATGCGAGTCTATCTTTTTACATCTCTGCCCTCTACTTGAATGGTCCACTCATTGATCCATCGCACAAGTACTTGTCAAACCTTTTCGTAGGTGACTTGTGCTCCATGGGGTACTCCCAAATCTTCTCTTTTGGCCCATCAAGCACCCCAATATCCATGAATACTAAGGATAATAACACATTGTTAAAACTTATTTTGTCTTATGTCTACAATTCTTTGATGATTGTCTTTGTTATGTGATCTGCAATATTGTAGACCACTCCTTGAGACATCTTTTTGGTGATGTGCAACCACATTGTGTTTACCTATGACCACCTTCCTTGGTCATTCAACTTTGTCACAAGATGTGCCACTTCACCGCACTATTGGGTACTTTTTTCAACTTGTCAATGTCCATGCTACGCGGACCATTGGTATACCCACTCCTTCCTCATCTCTAGGATTACGGCCTTATCATGCTTAAATTGTTAGGTTGTGGAGCCTGTTTTCATGTGTGAAAGTGTTGAAGACTGTAATCGAGAGTATTGTACACTTTTCATGTATCCTCACTAGGGTTTGGGGCCGGGTCGAGCCCTAAGTGGGGTCCGGGGTGGTAGCCCCTGTAGCGGGTTCGGGGCGCAGCCCCAAAAAAATTTTGGGCCTTAAAACGTGCCCGATATATCAAGAAACATGATTTTCTCATATGGGCAGGATTTTGACCCATAGGTTTATGGGACGATTTTTGCCCATGGTTTTGATACCCACAATTTTGTAAAACTGCTTAAGTAGTTGTCTATTTATATGGTTTTATGCATATGATAGAAGCATGAAAAACATTATAGATGTGCTTTGAATTTGGGTGTGAATTTCTGTAGAGTTTGTTGAGTATAGCTCCAAACAGATCTGGGTATTGTATTAAGAGAGCGATGGCTTGTAATAAAATCTAAGAAAGTGATTCTTGGTGGACGTAGCCCAAATTGGGTGAACCAAGTTAAATATTGTCTCTTTGTGTTGTGTTATTTTTATTCTACACTTTTATTTGAGATCTGTAATATTTTCTACATATTAGTTTCTATTGTTGCGATTTTGTGAGGGATTATTCCACATATTTTATCCCTTATTTCCTAACAATGGTATCGTAACTCGGTTTGGTTTGTCAAGTGTTGAATCGTAGGGAAAGTTTTATCTTGAGTGGGAGATATGGCAGATGATGGAAGATCTAGGGTTGATAAATTCAACGGTAGAATTTCAGTCTTTGGAAGATGCAGATGGAAGATTACCTTTATCAGAAGGATCTTTAT
This sequence comes from Taxus wallichiana var. yunnanensis, assembly GCA_018340775.1. Lineage (NCBI taxonomy): Eukaryota > Viridiplantae > Streptophyta > Pinopsida > Cupressales > Taxaceae > Taxus > Taxus wallichiana. The sequence continues at coordinate 166,578,903 of CM031233.1, read as the reverse complement.
ACTCAGTTGTCTCGAGAAGGTGAACAAACCTCGAGCATGACAGATGTGGGAATGAGATTTGTTTGGATATGAAGGCACTAGGGACAATCTGGGCCGTGTCTTGCATCTTGGTATTATTTATGTTTCAAAGGAAAAGACTACAAAAGAACTCGATGGATGCATTAGGAAGTTGTATGAAAAACCCTCTGCCTCTAATAAGATATTTTTAATGAAAAAGTTGTTTAATATGAAGATGTCTGAGAATGGTTCAGTAGCAGATCATCTAAATGATTTTAATATGGTTGTAAATATGCTAGCTTTGGTTACAATAGAATTTGATGAAGAAGTTAGGGCTTTATTAGTTCTATGCTCTTTACCTGAGAGTTGGAATAGCCTGGTAATGGCGGTAAGCAACTCGGTTCCTGCTAACTCAAAGTTGAAGTTTGAGGATGTTGTAGGGGTGATTCTAAGTGAGGAAATGCGAAGAAAAACTAGTGAATCTTCTACTTCAGGGAATGCTTTGACAATGGAAACTAGAGGGAGACAGAAGAATAGAGGAAACCGTGGAAAATCAAAGGATCGGGCAAGGTCAAAATCCAAAAGCAAGATAGTATGCTAGCACTGTGGAAAGTCTGGGCATGTAAATAAGGATTATTGGGAGCTTTGGGACAAGAAGAAACAACAGGGAAGAAAACAAGGAGGCAAATTTGGCAACGGTAATGTATGTCGATGCTTTGATTCTTTCTTTGCACAATATTATTGAATCTTGGGTTTTAGATTCGGGGCTTCTTTCCATGCTTCTCCACATAGGCATTATTTTGTTGATTATGTTCAAGGAGATTTTGGGCATGTTTTTCTTGGTGATGATGAGACTTGTAGCATAGTTGGAAAAGGTTATGTTCAAGTTAAGATGCAGAATGGGAATACTTGGCTATTGAAGGATGTCAGACATGTGCCTACATTAAGACAAAATTTGATATCGGCAAGGTAGTTGGGAAGTGATGGTTGTATTGTGATATTTATAGCGGACTCTTGGAAGGTTACCAAGGGTGCTCTTGTGGTGGCAAGAGGTAAGAAGGTTGGAACCTTGTATTTAACCACTTATAACACTAATGTTTGTAATCTTGTGGCTTCAAAAGTAGATACAACATTGTGGCACTATAGGCTTGGTCATATGAGCCATAAGGGCATGGAGATCATAAAGAAGGATTTTCCTAGATATATAGAAATAGGTTTGGAGTTCTATGAGGACTGCATATATGGGAAACAAAAGTGAGTAAGGTTTCTCAAGGTTAGACCTACAAAGAAAGAGAGTAAGTTAGAGCTGGTGCATTTTGATGTGTGGGGGCCGACTCAGGTATCATCTCTTGGGGTTCAAGTTATTATGTTACTTTTATTGATGATGCAACAAGGAAAGTTTGGGTTTATTGTATTAGAAAAAATCTGATGTATTTGACACTTTTGTTAAATGGAAAGCCTTGGTAGAGAATGAAACAGTCTTAAGCTAAAATGTCTCAGGTCAGATAATGGAGGGGAGTATTGCAACAATGAATTTGATGATTACTTGTTCTAAGAATGGAATCCATAGGAAAAAGACAGGTTCTAGGAACTCCGCAACAGAATGGGGTATCAGAAAGGATGAACAAAACAATAATGGAACATGCAAGGAGCATCGAGTTATATGCAGGATCGCCTCTTTCATTTTTGGGCGGCGGTGAGCACAACTGTTATGTACTTGATAAACAGAGGACCCTCAAGTGCCTTGGATGGAGGCATACCTGAGGAGGCTTGGTATGGTAAGAAAGTTGATTATTCATTTCTTAGAGTCTTTGTATGTGACATGTTTGTTCATATAGACAAGGATGATAGGACCAAGCTAGAGGCTAAGTCATAAAAATGTACTTTCATTGGTTATGGTGGTGATGACTTTGGATATAAATTTTGGAGTATTAAGGACAAGAAAATCATTCAATCTAGGGATGTGGTCTTTAATGAGAAAGTCATGTATAAGTAGCAGTTATAGGAAAACAGGGAAGAATCCAAGAAATAATATGCGCAATGGTAGAGGATCTTTCGGATGAAAAAGTGACACATGAATCGTTTAGAACCTCCTCAATAGAAACCACAAACTCCTATATTGAGGAGGTCTTCTTCAGGGTAAGAAGAGAACCTATTATCTTGTAAAATTGACAAGGGAAATTTTGCAAGTAACCATACCAAAATTTCTGTTTTAGTCCCCCGAGGAGGTCTGTTAACATTCAAAATGGCCTAAAACTCGCTTTCGAAAATCAAGATTTAAGAACTTAGCCATTTTTAGCCTTTTGAACTGGGTGCAAGAAATGTTGTGTTGACACCATAAAATGTGTGCCCCTTAGAAAATACTTTGGCGCCCAAAATGACATGTCAACATCAATGAAGTTGCGCCCCTTTGGCATAAGAAATGACATGTCAACATCATTAAACATACACCTAAAATGTGCGCTCAGTACGCGCTGAAAGTATCATGTCAACATCACAAAAAGGTGTGCTTAAGGCACGGGAAATGATGTGTTGACATCAAGAAATGTGCACTAAGGTCTTTGAAAGTATTATATCGACGCTAATAAACTTGTGCCAAGGTGCATTTGAACATGTGTCGACACTCTAAAATGTGCGCCAAAGAAAGTTGGTGAAATAATTAATGTTAGGTTTTCTATAAATAGGTGCTCAACACCTGTCATTTTCACGAATTGAAAATTGTGAAAAGTATTTCTCTGCGCTTGTCAGCTGTCCTTGTCACCCCCGCATGTCGTTTTTCGAGTTTGTGGACCCCAACATCGTCCTTCATCTTTTATAAAACCGGGTAAGTGGCTTTTATCATTCTTGTTATTGTTTGTGGTTTTTGTTTCTTAGTTATTGTTAGGTTTTAGGGTTGTTATAAACCAAAAGATCAAATCTAAAATGAAAAACCTAACAATCCATAACCATCTCTGAAACCCATTTTCCTCTCCTTCCGATCTCGTAATTCTAGAAGGCCCCTACCTCTAAAAAGAAACCAAGGCCTTTTTCCTTCTTGATATCTTGTTAAAACCCTCTCCTTACCATTTGATCAAACCAAAAGAGAGAAGGAATCAAAGAAAGTGCAAAAATCATCTAAACTTTGGCGCACTATCCTTTCATGTTACACCTCCCATAGTCGCGCCTTGGTGCACTTGTCCTGCCAGAGCACAACCTAAACTCCGCACTCGGCTTAGATAACACTTAGCAACTTTCCTAAGGGCGCAGGCGCATCCTGCACAACATCAACATTAGATGTTGTGTGCTCAAAATTCGCGCCAAGCAATTTTCCTTTGGTGCATTGATTTTCTTTGTGACATATTCCAAAATTGTGCCTTGGGCACACTTAAAATCCATGTAACACAGACTTTTCTTGCGCCCCACTAAAGTAAATTTCCTAAGGCGCAGGCGCATATTCCTCAACATCAACATCTGCATGTTGTGTGTTACAAAACTGTGCCCCACGCTTTTTCCCTTGGCGCTGCCTTCTATCATGTAACACCCCTCAAAAGTGCACCCTTTCTAACCTGAGTGCAACTTTTCCCTGTCAACACTGGCACACCTTTTTCCATGTCAACATCCTCAAAAGTGCACCCAACCTTTTTAGCCTCTTCAGCATGCTATGAACTTGCGCCTTGCGCCCTAAGCCTTATAATTACTCATTCTTCTTTTTGTAAGCTTTTATTATGGATAAAATGACGGTTGACATGGCTCTTCTGTGTTGGACCTCCTTGATTCTCCTTGCAGAACAACAACATCCATCCTCAAGCTCACACATGTCTTCATCAAGCAAGAAACCAACCAAGTCTAAAGGAAAAGCAAAGTTGACAGAACAAGAGATGAAGTACAAATATCAGAAGGTCACGATGCTTGACTCATATGTAGAGAGTGATCTTGAAATCAAAGACTCCGAGCTTGGGCATATTGATATGGAATACTTTTGGGTCAGAACCAACTAGGCAACTAGTGGCCCATGGATGAACAAACTGGTGGGCAGTGGATTGCACTTTGTAGCTGGGCTACTAGTATGTGCTATGAACAATGAATTTATCATGTTGGTTTCTCGTTGCTATAATAAGGACACTAGATGTGTCAAGGATAAAGAAGGAAAGATGATCATCGACCTAACTGCTCGTCACTTTGAAATAACCCTGGGCATTCCTCATCACAAAGTAAGATGTCACCATAAGTCTAGAAGACTACTAGAAGGCATGGGATGACAATGAAGACAAATGCATGCAAATGATGAATGAGCTATATCTAAAAAATAAGAAGCCGGTTAGCAGATGGCCTCAAACCATCCACCGCAGTTGACTTCAATGAGGAACCGAGTGATACAATAACCTTCCTAAACAGAGTATTTGGGCTTCGTGACGCCCATTATTTCCACAAATGGATATTGAGGTACTTAGAAACCATGAACAAGAATGTGCCCGATCAGCGTTTTGGCTAGGGGAACTCATTAGCAACACCATCTCCCGAGCTTCAATTGACTTGGGAAGTTCTATATGAATTCCTACGTTGTATACACTACAAAGATCATCGGCGAGATTTCACAGGCCTAGCTCGAAATGGGGTATGGCCCCAGGTCAAAATATATGAATACTACCCAGAGCTAAATATCGAGAACAACATCCCCGCTTACGAAAATCAATGACGCCTTCTTCTACGAGGTGATCTGTCTCGCCGAGACCAAATATGAGACATGGTCGAGACTAGCCCGAGTGTGATTGCCATCACAAAGAAATGGGGAGCATTATTCATGAAGTTCCCCACATTCACATATCTTAGGGCGGTGAATTTTGAAGGTGAGTGACCAAGCTACCAAGGTATGCAGGGCCAAAGCTAATTCTCTTGGTGTTGTCAAGGAAACTAATCACATACCACAAGAGATGCATGAAGAGAAAAAAGGAGGAACTCCATTCCCCCTTACTGATTGACCGATACACTTGCACCACACTTGCCAAAGCTCAGGAGATGTATGCTAAGCTTGAATTGTTAAACCTAAAGCACAACTTCCCAAAGAAGGAAGATCTTCGATTGCTGAAGCCGCTCCCTAGGGTGAAAATTAATCTTATCCATGTTCCCGAGATCGAGGACATCTACATCGACCCACATGAAATATATATCAAAGCGAAAGGATCACTTCCGGTTGGCTCGGAGGAGATCAAACACTATGGTGTAGCCATCATCCCAAAAAGATTCCAAGAGATTGATCAAGAAATTGATTAGGTTTACCTTGACACGGATGGGGACGATTGGCCGTTTGCAGAGGTCGATAGAGCCAAGGCACCAAAGACCATTCAAGAAAGGGTCAAGCCCACGTTGCAGCGCACCGAGCATTGGTGCAAACAGAATGGTCTCACCTACCTCGAGGTAGATTTCATTGCTTCTCCTTCAGAAGAGCACCGCCAAGGCCGGCCCAGAGCCAAAAGGAAAAGGAAAGGATAAGGAGGGAGAACCAAGCAAATAGGAAGAAACTCCTGAAAGCCCTCCTACTACTTCGAGAAGCAAGTGGTCTACTTGGTGTCTCCAGGGTAAAGAAGAAGAGACCACCGAAGTTTCAATGGATACATCCACTCAAGATGTTATCACAAAATACAACCACCGAGGTACCCACCATTCTTTCTTCCACTCCTTCTCCTCCCCCGTCATCAAGCATCTATTCCTATGGATGTGTCTTCCTCTCTCCCTTCCTCCCTTCCATCTCCCACCTCTTCCATCTTCTCCTCTCTCGCGAATCTATCACCCAAAGGTTGTTCTCTATCAAATTACGATCCCTTCCACCTCCATGTTTTTTTCTTCTCCCGTAGTAACTCCAAGCCCTACAAGAAGTAGCACGTTGGACTCCTTGTTGATGCCACGACCAAGCATCTCAACGCTCTTCCCTCGCGCCTCTTTAGTTACTTCCCCTTTCACCCTGCTTTCTTCTTCTATTCCCTCTACTCCTCTCCCATAATTCCAAGTTGGATCTCGACCATCCGGGTCAACACAAGAGAAAGGTTCCCATAGCACCCATGGACTTCTCATTGTCATTCTCAAGAAGGGATCCAAGAAACATGAAAGCTATAACTCGCTTCTCTAAGAGTGTTTCGGAGAGAGAGTCATGGAGATTGCATATCCGAGATCCCACCAAAGAGAAGAAAGATCTGTCTCCATGGACTTTACAAAGGACTAAAGTCACGATGAGAACCTCATCTCGAGAGCCTGTATGGAGAGGCCTTGTCTGCCGCAGAGATGCCCTCTGCAAGAAACTTCAAGAAGCAAAGGAGGAGAAGAGAATACTCAAGGAACAAAACAAACATCTTCTCCAAGCATTGCAAAGAATGGGCAACGCACCTCCCGTGATTGTCACCAAGCCAATTGAAGTTCTCAAATCAGACAAGATAAATGAGTACGCCAAGATTGGCAAACAAGGAGTGCAAGGTATCCTCTGGATAGAGTGAATCCTCGTGAGATAGTGAGGAAATGATCAAGAAATTCACATTGCTTTATGAGGATATAGATCGGGTAAACAAGGAGCTACAAGCAGTGAGCAGGATCCTCTCCGAGGAGTCGATAACGCCGCATTGCAACATGAAACATTCCAAGCAATGGCTAATCATGTTTTCACCTGACGACCTATTAAAGGTCGGTGTCATCGATCACCCGTAGTAAGCACAACAAAGCTCTCGCCGCTTTAGATTATCGGGTTGATCAAATGGAATATATCCTGGAGAGGATAGATAAAATCAAGGATGAAGCGCCGATGCAAAATACAACATGGAGCTAACATTACAAAATTGGCTTTAGAGACACTTTGAGTAAGTTGTTTACCATGACAAAGTAGATGATACATTCCAGCACTTCAAGGCTATTGCCACTCAAGGTTTGGCACCAGAGGTCACTTTCAATCGAGAGTCAATCAATAACCTCCTGGCTTGCCACGACTTTATCGGCTTTTGATCGAGTTGTGCAAAACTTACACCGAGATACTCCGACAAGCTCAAGCTTGAAAAAGAAACTTGGGAAGTTATTGGTGACCATTTCAAGGGTCCAGATAATAATCAACTTGACAATAATCAATAAGTTCATGGAATACCAAGCTTAGTGTCACATAGCCTCCCCCGATCGTAAGCAAGACACTCCATTCAAGCAAAGAGATGATGATGAATAGTTTCTCTTCTTGTATGTACGCTTCGATCTTTTTGTAAAAATATTTTAAAAGTATGTTGACATTTATGATGACATCATCCATGTTGCATCATGGGATGTTTTCATCCACCAACTTGCCTAAAGTCAACTTTTGACTTTTTAGATATTTTGTAAATAGTGGTTGGTTATTTTTGTCTTCTTCCTCCTTCTCCCTCTATAAATACCGGGATACTTGTTGTATTCCAGTGGACATTTTTGTATGAAAAAGAGGTGAAGAGAGAAAGACTTTGTGCTTCCTTGTAACAGAAGAAATATTAATATATATGTTCGTACTTTGTGCTCAATATATGTGTTATTTGCATCGAGATCTTTCTTACGTTAGATCTATGTTTTTTTTCTCGTTGGATTCATTCCTATTATCTTCATATTTTCATCGGTATTGCTTTATTTGTTTATGCAAGTAAGTTTGGCTCTGTTTACTACCAGCCCAAAGCATAAACCTTCTGACCTTTCTGTCTTGGAATTCATTTCTTTTCTCCCTTCAGATCTATCCTTCCTCCATTCCTTCTCTCCTACCTTTCTATTCGCAGTTAGAACTACCTCTATTGGGATGAGATCCCAAACCCCTAAAGTTAGAATAGTGTAGATTTACATAGATTCATGCTTGATAGATTAGCAATAAACCAATTTTGATTTGCTTTGTCTCAAAGAGGGGCTATGCCACCTGCACAATCGCTGGCCTGTTTCCCCATGACCTTCCTAATCGATGATTTTCAAACCAACAATTTTTTGTGACTCTGTTGGGGATCGAACTAAGGAAATAATTTAAAAAGCTCAAAAAATCACACCATATTGTAAATTTTAAATATTTGTTAAAAATTAAAATTTTTACAGAAATGATCAAACTCGAAAATTTCCTTATAGAAATCCATAGATCCGGGCCATATAGGAGCTTTTAGTTTGCTGAGTTTTTACAAAAACTTGTATATTTCTTTAGATCCGAGATTATGATATTTCACAAAATTTTCAAAACCTTGCAAATTCAATCAAAGATCCGAAAATCAACTTTCTAAAAATTGACCCACTTTTTATCCTCATTAATCATTGTCGAAAACTGAAATCGGTTGTTTTTAAGAGGGTAAAATTCAAAATTGAAAAGTACATGCTGCTGATTTTTGCGGGAAAAATCGAAAATCAATAATTACAAACAAAAGATTGTTGTAATCTGCTCTTAATTGTTGCAGATTTGAACGACTACGCCGGCGGGTGAACAATTTACTCGTAGCGAGAAGAGGTCGTGGAGAAGTTGATCCAATATTTGATCTACTTCACACGTGCACAATGTCGAGATCACTCTAGCACAATTCACATCACTAAGTTCAAATCGATCAACAAGAAGTGTCTCGCCTCCACGAAAGAGCCGGATTTAACAAGGTGCCTCGACATCGACTTGTAGTGCTCTTTTGCTAAGTGGAACCACACTCCCTGCTCATGTTCTTTTTCCCACTTTTCAAATGGAAATAAATCTTCCTGTACCATGGGGAAATGCCATGGGTCCTCTAGTACCGCCTTTCATCAAGACACCCCCCTCCCTCATGGAAATTGCAAGAATTTCCTGAAGTTTGATGGGAGCGGAAATCAAAGCATAGATGCGCATATAGCTGCATTTATTATGTCATGCAATATTCTAGACGTGACTCATGAATACGTATCGGTACATCTCTTTTTAGAGACCTTACAAGGGCCTGCATCATAATGGTTCCAGCATTTACCAAATGAATCTATCACCGGTTGGGCTACATTACTGACCGTATTTGAGACGAGTCAAGCCTTCGTAAGACACATTCGCACTATTGTCGCGAATCACTCACATGAATAAGGAGGCTAATGAAACCATGCGTGATTTTATCACCCGATTCAATTCACTAATCAACCGTGTGCCACCACGCCATGTTGCCAACATTATAGAATCAAAAGTGTTTCTTTGTGAATGCAATGAGTTTGAATTAAGTTTCTTACTTTTGCAAGAACAGATACCCACCTTGGTCATCTCCTAGGCTATGGCTATTCGCATAGAAGATAACCTTCTTATATCCGGTGAGTTAAGATGGGAGTCGTCAAAATAAAAGGCTTCAACTTCTTCTCAGGCTACCTCATCAGACTCAACATTCCAGAAGATGGAGAATGACTTGCTCTCACTAAAGAAGCAATTGGCTCAAACATCGTCTACTACTCCGTACTGGATATCCCACGAGTAACTTCACTCCCAATAATGCCCCCAAAGGCCGCGTTTTCCTGCTACCTCTCAAAGGTTAGCAATTGAAGCCTCTCCGGTTAACGCTTTTGTTGAAATTGAAGAAGATGATCAAGATGTTGGTGAAACCGACTGGCGACTCTACTATCGGGTATATGGAATTCGAAGATGAGGAATATGATGAAGAATAAGGTACCTGGGGTATGCGAGCGCAGACAATTATACACATTTTTCACTCACTTGCAAGGAAAAGAAGCAAAGGTTGCTGCTGAAAAACAAAGGAAAAGGTCATGGTAACTCCACCGCCAATGATCGGTAGAAGAGGTAATCCCTTCCCGCTCAACCTTTTATTAAACTTGTTGTAAAGAAATATTTTCCTTGTGTTTCTCCTCCAATTCAGCCCTCCTCCCATTCCATTAAGACTAGTAACCCTCCCCACAAACGTGAAATGAAGGACTCATTTCTTTGTTAGCACAACCTTTGGTCACATTCGATATAATTGATCATGCTAAAAAGACCAAGATCCAGATGTCTGAAGTTGAGTACCTTCAGTCTAATCCAAAGCAACTTGTAAGATTAACTAAGCATATCCAAAACCAAGCTATTATACTTCCTCCCATTTCCCCAAAAGGAATTCTTCCCACACCTCCTATGTCTCACGTAAATGTTGCCTCGACTTACGCATCGGGAAAATTGAACCTTTTTACTTATCTCTCCTAAGTAATGGTCATAAACTAAACAACTATATAATTGATTCTCGAGCTTCTTACAATGTTATACCAACAAAGGTCACCCATGCTTTGGGCTTCACACTTACCAAACCTTTTAGCAGATGATACTCCACGAAAACCAAACAGCGAGTACCATTGATTGGTCGATCAAGGATGCGCAGTTCGTAATCGTAACATTCCCTAGAAAAGGGTGAAAATGACTATTCTCGTAGGCTGATATTCTAGTATCCTATGGGATATTGTTAAGGAGGAGCTTACGTAAAGAAGTTGGTGGGGAAATTCATATGGATCGGTCCAAAGCCAGATCCTGTCAAAGGGGTGATGCGAGACATTGGAACCGAGAATCACAAAAGAAATATCAAGTCACCAACTCCGATGACCCCAAGGCTCATATTCTTTTCAAATCATCGGGATGGGAAACTATTTCTTGTCCACTCGACTCGAGATAAAATGGATGTTCTCATCCAAAAGGAGGATCTTAACAAAGTATGGACATTGCAATTTGATGGCGGGTTGTAACAAGTGGATGCGGTGCTTGGGCTGTTCTAATATCTCTTGATGAAGAGATCTTTCCTTTTTCTTTCAAATTGTAGTTACTGCAATACGAATAATACTACAGAGTATGAATCCTTGTTACTTGGCATGCAAGTTCTGCAAAAGAGAAGGGAATCAAGAATCTAAAAGTACAAGGTGATCTTGAGCTAATTGTCAATCGGAGTAAAGGGATATATCAAGTAAAGAATGACCAAATCGAGACACTACCACAATGTCGTATGGGATAACATCGAAGAGTTTGATGCTTTCTTAATCAAAGTAGTTCCACGAGCTCAAAATGACATGGCTGATTCATTGTTTGTCTCTCAACCTCTCTCATGCTCCCTCACCTGTGGTTGAAAATAGATACATATACCATTGAGGTGGTTTTTCACCCAAGGGTGCCGGATAATTCACAACACCGGCGGTGTTCAATGATGACAACCAACTTATCACTTTTACGGAAAAAGCTAACAATTTCAAGGAGCTTCATTTTGATGGATCAACTTTTGCGTGTCGCGAGTCTCTCACCGATCAAGCGCATGAGTTTGAAAAAGAAATAGTGATACGGCTCAAAGGAAACAAGATTATGAAAGGTTTAGTTTCCTTAGAATGATTATTTGATAATCACGACCATTTTGTAAAGAAAAAGTGATAGGATGATCCTTCCTCTTCTCTAGAAACCGAATCACAATTTGGAGTGCTGCAGAACATCCTCATTCTGTGAATATTGGGAAGTGTGGTACGCTCGAAGAATAGTGGAAATTCGTTAAGTTCTTTGAAAAATTACATGGATGTGTGTAGCATGGTATTATCTTTGATCTAAAGTCTTTCAAGCCAAAGGACCTTTGGCATGACATTCCGCTCGGGACGATGTCAAGCGTTTCCATCAAAAGTAAAGGCACTACAACCCGTCAAATCTTAGGTACCATCCAAGATGAAATTCAAAAGATGCTAGATGTAAGAATTATTTTCCAATTCATCACAATACCGGGTTGCAAATATTGTGCCGGTGTGGAATAAGAATGGCGAGATACGCATATGCATAGAATTTCACAACTTGAACCAGTCATCCCGAAAGGATAACTATCCACCGATAATGGATCAAGTGCTACAGCGCGTGATTGGTTCGAAATGTTTTCTATGCTGAATGAGTCTTTTGGGTTACAATCAAATTCAAGTCATGCCTCGAAGATCAATTCAAAACAACATTCACCACCCCTTGGAGTACCTTCACCCCTAACGGGATGTCGTTCGGTTTAATCAACTCCGGTGCCACCTTCCAATGAGTAATGGAATTTGCATTCAAAGATATGATGGGAAAGGTCATCATGGTTTACCTAGATGATCATTTTGTGTTCTCCAAGAAGCGAAGTAATCAATCTGCGATCATTTAGAGTAAGTCTTGATCATATGATGAGAGCATGGGATTTTGCTAAATCCCAAGAAGTTAGTTTTTGGGGTCACCGAAGGAAAGTTACTAGGACATGTCATTAGCGAGAGAGGGAACTAAGATAGATATTGAAGGAGTCAAGGCTATTTAGAGCCTTACTTTGCCTCTGACAAGCAAGACCCGACATTCACTCTTTCTTTGGAAAGGTAAATTTTCTTAGACACTTTGTTCTGATTTTGTTGAAAAGACTCATCATATATCTAATATGATGAAAGGTTCCCAAAAATTTTTATGGAGTGAGGAAGGTAGGACCTCATTCGAAGACATAAAAACCTACGTCACTCATTCTCTGTTCGGTATGCCCCGACTTCAACAAAGACTTCATCATGTACGAGTTATGCATCTCGCGCATCTTGTATTAGCTATCTTGATGCAAAAGAACTCCAAAGATATTGAATCCCGGTTGCCTTCATGAGTTCTCCTCTTAAGCCTCATGATCTAAAGATGTCATAACTAGAAAAACATGCCTTTACCGTGGTAAAAGCAATCAAAAATTTCAGCTACTACATTCTAAATTCTCACGCGGTAGTGCTAGTTCAGGACATGACTGTTAAGTCTATCCTAACTCAACATGAGTTAGGAGCTTACGAGGAATCATATCACAAAGGTCCAAGAATACAATCTAGACATTAAACCAACCAAATTGGTAAGGGGTAAGGGCCTGTGTCGGCCCCAATGGCTGAAAATAAAGACTCGAGAGGTATCTCAAGAGAAAGCTGATCTCATCGATGGAGAACAAAATGAATAGGAGAAAGTGGATTCTTTGCCCATGGTTCTGTTTGTCACAACCAACGACGAATGGTATTCTGACATCATGTTCTTTCTCACCTATGGCGAGTGCCCAACTCACCTAACCACTAAGGAAAAGTGAACAATGAAGCTCGAGTTGCAAGATATGTCATATGGGATGATGGATTGTACAAACACAAAATTGATGGTGTTTTCCTACGATGTGTTGATAAGCCATAGTAGATAAGATTGTTAAAGAGTTTTCATGATTCAGCCTACGGTGTTCACTTCTCCTCATTGGTGACAACACATAAAATCATTCGGGCTAGGTACTACTAGCCGATGTTATTTCGAGATTCACTACTTGAGTAGTGAAATGTGAACTCTGCCAACAGTTTGTTGGCAAACCAAAGCTGGTTGCATTTCCCCTCAGGCCCGTCATCATCGATGAACCATTCAGGCAATGGGGAATTCATTTCATTGGAGCACTCAATCCTCAATCGAGTGCTAGACATAGTTACGTCTTGACAACAATGGACTACTTTACAAAATGGGTGGAGGCCATACCTGTCAAACATGCCACTTCTGAAGTTGTTTGCAACTTCATCAAGGAAAATATTATTGTGAGATTTGGCATTCCACACAAAATCATTGCTGATAATGCTTCCAACTTCTCTTCACGGGAGGTAATTGGTTTTTGTTATGGATACGAAATAACCTTGGCTCATGCTTCTGATTATTATCCTCAAGGAAATGGTCAGGCTGGAATCCAACAACAAGAACTGGTGACTATCATACAGGAAGCTAGTTGATGAGAACCAACGGTCTGGCATAAATCTTTGTCACGATGCTTTGTGGGCGAGATCGTATCACTCCAAAGAGATCTCTTGACATGTCACCTTTCCAAGTGTTGTATGGAACCGATGTTGAAATCCCTATCTCCACATAACTTCGCTCCGCATTTAGCTCGAGTAATTAAGGATGAAACTTTTCGAAATTCTCTTGAAAAGAGGATTATGTACTGACAAAACTTGAGGAGAAGTGAGTAAGAGTGGTTGATAAGATCACTAAACATCGAGAATCAAGTCAAGAGGCTGTTTGACAAGAAAGCTAGGTAGAGAGATTTCCAAGTAGGAGATCTTGTCCTTACGTGGGACAAACGAAGAGAACCGAAAGGTATGCATGAGAATTTTGACTCTCTTTGGAGAGGGCCATACAAAATCAAGCAGCTCAACGGAGGGAATATTTTTATCTCTCATATCTAGATGGAACCCGAGCTCCCACTTCCCTATATGCACAACACTTTTTGAAGACATTCGGGAAGTAGAGCTTGCTCTCTTCTTTGTATAGTTTTCTCGTTGTGTGTTTACTTTTGTTGTGCGTTTGGTTCTTGTTTGTTGTGTGTTCCCTTTTTCCCTTTTTGGTCACCGTATCGTACCCAAAATTGTATGTCTTTGCACCACCGGAAAGATGTTACAAATGCCCCAATGATGATACTGAGTCTCTTCGCAAGGTGTTCGGGATCCAGAGAAGCTTTACGGATATGCGTTAACATCCCACATGCCCCGCTTAGCCCCCGCGTGCTTTGTTTTCCCTTTTTTCCTCTTTTCTTGGCTTTTTGGTCTTCAGTGACGAAACCGCCGCCCTGAAGGACGGCGGTCTCGTGACCGCCGCCCTGAACAGGGCGGCGGTCCTGTAACCACCGCCCGAGCGGCGGTCCTGTACGCGCTTTCCAGAATGTTCCGACGATCGCGTCAAGCGTGAAAATTCAATTTTCACTCGCATTTCTCAACCACTAAAGCTTGTATTTATGTTTTTGCCGACTGAACAGTGATTTATCTTTGTTTAATGGTGGGAGAGTTCAATTTGAACTTGCCTTCTACTCATTGCAAATGCTATAAATATGTAGCTTGTTTACAAGTAAATGGTCTTGGTTCTTTGGTCTGGAGTCTTCATTCTTGAGCTTTAGTCTTCAATACTCAGTCCTAGATTTATTTTATGAATCATTTTATTTTAGCATGGATTAGAATTCTGAGTATTTAGTTATGCCTCACTGTACACCGACAACGATCCTGCTAGGAATCGTATAGGCCAAGCTCTGTTCTCTTGTGCCATCCCTCTCCTACTTGTACTTCGTTGTATTTCTTTGAAGCTGCTATTATTCATTGTTTGAGTACCTACTGTTTATCATTTTGTTTTATCATTGCTGCAACAACCCTGCTAGGAATCGCATAGGCCAAGCCAGTTCACTTGCGCCATCCCTCTCCTACTTGTGCTTTGTGCCATTTTACTTCAAAGTAATTGTCATCCCAGTTCCTTCTCTTGCTGATGTTGCCATACTCCTACTCTTTCTGGATTCACGTGAACATGCAAGAACGAAGAGATCACTCTGAGGGGACAAGCTACAACACAACTGGATTTGCCTCTGCTCAGTAAACTCCAGGTTTAAATCGTCAAAGTTATTATCAAATAGAGTAGTGAATCATTTTATTTCAATTAAAGCTCGTTTTCAATATTACCGGAAGTCTGGGGAATGATAGTTTCTGAGAAACTATGATTTGTTCCTCACTTCTGAGGTAGGATTGAAGGTTTTCAATTAAGTTAATTAGTTGTCTTTTATTTAGATTCACACATCTGCACAGGTGAATAACCACACCGGGTTATCTCACTTGTTTAGTTTTAGTATAAAAGTAGTTTAATTGTTGCTTGTAATTATAATATCATATATTTTGTTTAGATTAGTTTCCCTTTCAGTAGTAGTATAAATTGTTATTTTCAGTTTAAGTTAATTTGGAGATTCCATAACTAGATTAAACGCTTAAATTCTAGTTAGGAGGGTAAATCACTAGGGAATTTATGCTACCCGCTCATAGCCTCTAAATCTCCCCTTTTTCAGTTTAGCTACCAGGAGATCAAACTACCAGATCTTAGTCACTGATCCTCCCATGGTTAGCCATAAGAAAGTTGCTTGCCGATTCTCATCCTCGCTTGTAGCTTTTCTATCATAGAAAACTGACCATAATCCCGGCTGTGACTTCATCTAAGTCACCCGCATTTCAAACCACCGGCTGTCTCGGCACGACCTCGGGAGGTCGGGTACGGGGAAGGTCACTTGTCGATTATCATCCTCGCATGTCACTTTCCCATCGTACAAAATTGGTGAACCCGACGTGAAACAACAAAATTAGTGAAGCTTTTCCTACCTTCTACGCTTCGAGTCATAAAAATCACGTTCCCTTCACAAATCACCTTCGCTCCTTCCCATTATTCTGCGGGTATTCATATACCCCCCGAATATGTCGGGATTCGATGCATATGGCAGACCCCTCTTGGGTCTTGAGGCATATTATGCCCAACAGAATAGACAATCATCACCCTCACTCTCAATGTGGGGCGACAACTATTCAACTAGTCAGTTGTCAACACAAACTCCAAGGACTAGATATAATTCGTCTTTCCAAATGGGGGGTTAGATCAACTCCTCAAACACAAACAAAGCCTTCAAAGGCTCAAACAATATGACATTTCTGGGAGAATCTGTTCATCTCCTCGATGCTACTTAGACCACAATTAGTAGACAATCGGACCCATACCTGGTCTTAGATGATGAACGGTCAATACATTATCCTAGGAGTGAACAACATTCTCGGGGTATGTACCCACCTATAGGGGGTTTGCGAATACAACCCGAGGTCTCTTTTCAAGAAAATGCCTCTATGCCACTGCATATAGGAAATACTCTCAGAGAAACTTGGCAAGATAGCGATCAGTTCATGACAGGATATCACATGCCTATACAACACCAGGGTATACAACAAATGCCACTCAGGCAAAGCACCGTGACTTCACCAAATGAAGTCATTTCAACGTTAGTAGAAAAAGTGAGAGGGTTAGAACTGGCTCAAGCAAGTCAAAATTCTCCGTTCATACAAACAGGGAGTTCTAATCCTCCATACCACCCTGGCCAAGTAGATCTCCTCACAGGGGTAGGCACATTAGGCATGCCGCCTCACTATCCACAACAAACGCCAGCAAGGCCCACCATCTCTAGCACTATTCCTCCCGGTCTAGTGTCAAACAATCCATTCCTTGACAATACCCCATCATACTTAAACATGTACTCCAAATCCCCACAAGGAGATATGTTCTCCTCTCCCGGCATGTTTGCTCAAACGCAAGGACCTCCCTATGCCCCTGCCAACGCATACGCTGCACCGTATCAACAACCTATCCCACCACCACCTCCTCAGCAACCACCATCAATGGTTGAGAAGCTATGCACATAGGGACTTATTCGAATATTTAAAGGAACCCTTAGATTTCACCATAAGAAGCGTTATGCTTCCAAGACCTCTTCCGATTTGCCCAAGTACAAAGGAGAGGAGATCCGAATGCGCATATCAAAGCTTACGCTACTGACCATTCGAGAATTACTCCCATGGGATGGGGTTGTTGCTAAAATATTCCCCAAACGCTGGAAGGCATTGCCCTCGATTGGTATTACGAGAATACAGGCTTCCATACATTCCTTCAAACAACTCGTGTCTGAGTTCATCAAAGCCTTCGACATGAACAAACTATTAAGGACAGAATCGGGAGTTCTTGCACATCAAGCAAGAACATAACGAGTCTGTCGCCCATTTCATCCAAAGGTGGCGCACAGTCCTTTATTCCTCGGCAAGCGCTCCAAACATGGATCGAGATGGAACTATGCGATTTATTCCTTCATTCTCTTAGCAAAAGAAGTGAAGGAAGAAGTCCAAGTTCCCACTAAGAACTTATGATGAAGTACTTGAGAGCGCTCTCTATGAATAGACCAAGCAGCGATAGATAGTGGTCGTAAGACATATGGAGCAAACGGGAGGTTAATCGCCCCCAACCAGAACACTACAACTTATCCTACTACAATGAATGTTGATCAAGGACCCAATATCCTTAATGAAAACCATGGGGTTACAATAGATGGAGTCACTGATCAAGTCAAAGGACCAAATGTTGTGAACACCCCGGCACCTGCTAACAATCAACGCAATAATAACTTCACTCCAGCGATCAATATGGTGGATTCTAATCATCCTCCACAACAGCAAATCCAGCCACAAGGCCTTGCTCGGGGCCCAGATGGATATCAAAACCAAAGCCAAAGGCCACAACCTCGAAATTTCAACTATAACAACCAACAGCCCAATCAGAACTTTGGGCCACAACAGATTCAAACCGACGACCACGGAACTATAATCCCAATCTATATTGTGGTTTCCACAAAATCAGGGGTCATGACACTAGGACTTGCCATGACTACAATAAATTCATGCAACGCTTGCCAGAAGAACAAAAACAACTTTTCATAGATATGTTCTTGGCAGATCCTGCGTCACCAGCACCAAATACTTTTGCAGGGGCAGTTTCCCCTCAAAATGCACCTCTCAAGATCTTCAACGATCCTTTCCCAAATCATTATAACAATAACAGGTTAGATCCAAATGGGAAAAACAAAGGTATCATAATAAGAAATAACAATCAAGATGCCTCAACTCCTGACAACTCTCGGTTGCTCCTAACCTAAGTTCAAATGGTAATACAAAAATCTTGGGATTAGTTGAGCTAGAGGTTGAGTGTGAAATTAATGCAACAACTCGGACAAAGGAGTATGTTTCACAACCCCTACCCGATATTTTCTCCACACGAGATGAAGTTCCTACAAATGCTAAACCGGTAGGATCCTATGATTTAATATACGAGGTGGAAAAGACAAATAAAGATAAGTCAATTTCTGTGGAAACAGTCTCCACTAAAACCACAGCAGGAATTATGAAACTCTTGGAGAATGACGAACCGATCTTTCTCCCATTTGAACCTCAAGGAATGGGTAGTCTTCTCGATATAGCATCTCTTCCCTCCGATGACCTAAATCTAGATATAAACATGATAGAATTAATAAACGAAGAAGGGCAATTTAAAATTGAAACGATGCCTATCAAAACCATCTCTAGGCACTACCCTATTCTAAAGTCTAGCTTCGACCCATGCGTGTCTAAAGCTAAGTTTTCCCTATCCATGGGGCAAGACCTCATCATTAACACAATGCTCACTATGAGAGAGAAGGTCGAGCAGCATAGTCATGCTCACCCACATGTCATCTCTCAAAAACATGACAAAGAGGTACGCGAATGCCTCTTTCAGAAAAATGTTTTTAATAATGGGACATATACACCTCTGGGCAAGGGTTGTAAGTTCAAACCCAGAATGGTAGGCCCTCATCAAGAAAATGAAAAATTTGAGGATAATGGTTCTCCGCTGTGTACTTCTAGGGGTGAAGAATTCGATATTCATCAACTTTCTTCACCTTAGACATCATGACATATGGTTCCACCTGCATTTTCATATGTACATGGTTGCAGTTGCATTACATTAGTAATTTAGTTGGTTCATTTTGTTCACTCATTTCATAAATATTGTAGTCCAGGAACTTACTCTTAAGTAATCTGTTACAAATTTCTGAAGATATTGGCAAAAATATTCAAATCACATCTCTTCAAACATCATCAAGTACTTTCAAATCTTCTCATCAAGTTTGACAGACAAACATTGACGGAAACCATACCAAGACCTGCATACTTGGCTTTGCTCTTTCTTTCTACTAGGTAAAGTTGTCCTTGCCTACGGTCTGTTCTAGAAGCTTCTTGGTGTCACATCTATCCCTCTTAAAATCTCTTGGAACAAAAGGATATCCCAAAGTCATAGATCAAAATGTCAAAATCAAATGCAATCAAAAGCACCAAGCAAACAAAATATTTTATTTTACACACTTCTTTGCCCCATCAACCTTCGGTGATAAGCCCACATCTCTTACTGGTGATGTGAGGTTGGGAAAGGAAAGAAGTGCCCTTACTCACCTGTATCTTGCCTTTGGTGACAAACCCATGCTTCTTACTAGTGGCGTGAGGCAAGGTGTGGGGGGTCCAGTCACACAAACTAACAAATCTTGGTATGCTAAAAACACAAGTCAAATTCTGTTAAAAGAAGGCAAATATCCAAACATCTAAATTCCAAAGAGATCAAATCCTCAAAACCAGATTTTGTCAACCAGGTTGCCATTTATGAATCTAAGTCTAGATAAACTGAAAAGTAAGTGGCCTTCTAAGCTTGGTAGTAGTTCTGAGTAGGGTGGGTGTGTAGGTCCAAATTTGGTTCTTGTTCTTGTTTTGTATGTCTCTCATCATTCCACTCAAATCAAACTCATACAACTTGTGCCCTTCCCAATTCTTGGTGTTGAGCCCTCGCATCTTACTAGTTGCGTGGATTTGGGATTGGGGCAAGTTCATCTCTTTATCGCTACACATTCATCACGTTTTGCCAACATAAGAAGAAATCACAAACATTGTCTAAAGAGGCCAAAAGTTCAAAACTACAACATGTTCGTCATCACATATCAGCATTGCAAAAGCAAATAAAGTAAAAACATTCTGTTTAACATTTGTTATCACTTGTCATCCATTGCATACATTCTTAAAAGCATGTGAAAGTTGGCGGCATTTCGACACACGGGCATGTCAGG
Source organism: Taxus wallichiana var. yunnanensis (assembly GCA_018340775.1). Taxonomy (NCBI): domain Eukaryota; kingdom Viridiplantae; phylum Streptophyta; class Pinopsida; order Cupressales; family Taxaceae; genus Taxus; species Taxus wallichiana. Next base: position 166,558,495 of record CM031233.1, on the reverse strand, counting down.
TATAGCCTCTAACTCCCCATTTTGGGACCGCCATACTCGGACCCAACGTTTTATGCCTCTTCATGGCTAAAACGCTTCTCCGAGGGGGCAATATGTACGTACCCAAAATTGTATGTACTGCACCACCGGAAAGATGTTACAAATGCCCCAATGATGATACAAGTCTCTTCGCAAGGTGTTCGGGATCCAGAGAAGCTTTACGGATATGCGTTAACATCCCACATGCCCCGCTTAGCCCCCGCGTGCTTTGTTTTCCCTTTTTTCCTCTTTTCTTGGCTTTTTGGTCTTCGGATGAAACCAGCGCCACGCCCGCCCGGGCGGGTCAGTAACCGCCGCCCTGCGGGCGGCGGTCCCGATCTATGCGCTTTCCAGAATGTTCCGACGATCGCGTCAAGCGTGAAAATTCAATTTTCACTCATTTCTCAACCACTAAAGCTTGTATTTATGTTTTTGCCGACTGAACAGTGATTTATCTTTGTTTAATGGTGGGAGAGTTCAATTTGAACTTGCCTTCTACTCATTGCAAATGCTATAAATATGTAGCTTGTTTACAAGTAAATGGTCTTGGTTCTTTGGTCTGGAGTCTTCATTCTTGAGCTTTAGTCTTCAATACTCAGTCCTAGATTTATTTTATGAATCATTTTATTTTAGCATGGATTAGAATTCTGAGTATTTAGTTATGCCTCACTGTACACCGACAACGATCCTGCTAGGAATCGTATAGGCCAAGCTCTGTTCTCTTGTGCCATCCCTCTCCTACTTGTACTTCGTTGTATTTCTTTGAAGCTGCTATTATTCATTGTTTGAGTACCTGTTGTTTATCATTTTGTTTTATCATTGCTGCAACAACCCTGCTAGGAATCGCATAGGCCAAGCCAGTTCACTTGCGCCATCCCTCTCCTACTTGTGCTTTGTGCCATTTTACTTCAAAGTAATTGTCATCCCAGTTCCTTCTCTTGCTGATGTTGCCATACTCCTACTCTTTCTGGATTCACGTGAACATGCAAGAACGAAGAGATCACTCTGAGGGGACAAGCTACAACACAACTGGATTTGCCTCTGCTCAGTAAACTCCAGGTTTAAATCGTCAAAGTTATTATCAAATAGAGTAGTGAATCATTTTATTTCAGTTAAAGCTCGCTTTCAATATTGCCGGGGAAGCTGTGGGGAATGATAGTTTCTGAGAAACTATGATTTGTTCCTCACTTCTGAGGTAGGATTGAAGGTTTTCAATTAAGTTAATTAGCTGTCTTTTATTTAGATTCACACATCTGCACAGGTGAATAACCACACCGGGTTATCTCACTTGTTTAGTTTTAGTATAAAAGTAGTTTAATTGTTGCTTGTAATTATAATATCATATATTTTGTTTAGATTAGTTTCCCTTTCAGTAGTAGTATAAATTGTTATTTTCAGTTTAAGTTAATTTGGAGATTCCATAACTAGATTAAACGCTTAAATTCTAGTTAGGAGGGTAAATCACTAGGGAATTTATGCTACCCGCTCATAGCCTCTAAATCTCCCCTTTTTCAGTTTAGCTACCAGGAGATCAAACTACCAGATCTTAGTCACTGATCCTCCCATGGTTAGCCATAAGAAAGTTGCTTGCCGATTCTCATCCTCGCTTGTAGCTTTTCTATCATAGAAAACTGACCATAATCCCGGCTGTGACTTCATCTAAGTCACCCGCATTTCAAACCACCAGCTGTCTCGACACGACCTCGGGAGGTCAGGTACGAGGAAGGTCACTTGTCGATTATCATCCTCGCATGTCACTTTCCCACTTAGAAAATCAAGTTTTAAGAACTTAGCCATTTTAACCTTTTAGAAGCTGGTGTGCGAAATGTTGTGTCGACACCATAAAATGTGCGCCCCTTAGAAAATCCTTTGGCACCCAAAATGACATGTCAACATCAATGAAGTTGCGCCCCTTTGGCATAGGAAATGACATGTCAACATCATTAAACATGCGCCTAAAATGTGTGCTCAGGCGTTGAAAGTATCATGTCAACATAGAAAAATGTGCGCTTAAGGCATGGGAAATGGTGTGTTGACATCAAGAAATGCATGCTAAGGCCAAACTCCTATATTGAGGAGGTCTTCTAGGGTAAGAAGAGAACCTATTATCTTGTAAAATTTGCAAGGGAAATTTTTCAAGTAACCATACCAAAATTTTTGTTTTGGTCCCCGAGGAGGTCTGTTAACATTGAAAATAGCCTAAAACTCCTTCCGAAAATCAAGTTTTAAGAACTTAGCCATTTTCACCTTTTTGAACTGGTGCAAGAAATGTTGTGTTGACACCATGAAATGTGCACCCCTTTGAAAAAAATTTGGCGCCCAAATGCCATGTCAACGTCAATGAAGTTGCTCCCCTTTGGCGTAGGAAAGACATGTCAACATCATTAAACATGCACCTAAAATGTGCACTCGGCCTGAAAGTATCATGTCAACATTGCAAAATGTGTGCTTAAGGCGTGGGAAATGATGTGTTAACATCAAAAATGTGCGCTAAGGTCTTTGAAAGTATTATATCGATCTTTAATAAACTTGCGCCAAGGCGTAATCGAACATGTTTCGACACTCTAGAATGTGCGCCAAAGAAAGTTGGTGAAATAATTAATGTTAGGTTTTCTATAAATAGGCTCTCAACACCTGTCATTTTCATGAATTTAAAATTATGAAAAGTATATCTCGTGCACACCAGTGTCCTTGTCACCCCCGCGTGTCATTTTTTGAGTTTGTGGACCCCAACGTCGTCCTTCATCTTTTATAAAACCGGGTAAGTGGATTTTATCATTCTTGTTATTATTTGTGGTTTTTGTTTCTTGGTTATTGTTAGGTTTTAGGGTTGTTATAAACCAAAAGATCAAATCTAAAATGAAAAAACCTAACAATCCATAACCATCTGGAAACCCCTTTTCCTCTCCTTCCAGATCTGCAAATCTGGAAGGCCCCTGCCTCTAAAAAGAAACAATGGCCTTTTTCCTTCTTGATATCTCATTAAAACCCTCTCCTTACCATTTGATCAAACCAAAAGAGAGAAGGAATCAAAGAAAGTGCAAAAATCATCTAAACTTTGGCGTATTGTCCTTTCATGTTACACCTCCCATAGTCACGCCTTGGCACACTATCCTTGCTTGCAGCACAACCTAAACCTACACCCAACTTAGATAACACTTAGAGCTTTCCTAATGGCGCAGGCGCATCCTGCACAACATTAACATTAGATGTTGTGTGCTCAAAATTGCAGCCTTGAGAGTTTTCCTTTGGCGCAGTGATTTGCTTTGCGACATATTCCAAAATTTCACCTTGGGCACACTTAAAATCCATGTAACACATTCTGCGCCCCATTAAATTAAATTTCCTAAGGCGCGAGGCACATATTCTTCAACATCAACATCTGCATGTTGTGTGTTACAAAAGCCGTGCCCACGCTTTTCCCTTAGCGCCTTCTATCATGCAACACCCTCAAAAGTGTGCCCTTTCGACTGAGTGCAACTTTTCCCCATCAACACCTTGGTGCACCTTTTTCCATGTCAACATCCTCAAAAGTGCGCCCAACCTTTTTAAGCCTCTGCAGCATGCTATGAACTTGCGCCTTACACCCTAAGCCTTATAATTACTCATTCTTCTTTCTGCAAGCTTTTATTATGGATAACATGATGGTTGACATGGCTCTTCTATGTTGGACCTCCTTGATTCTCCTTGTAGAACAACAACATCCATCCTCGAGCTCACACATGTCTTCATCAAGCAAGAAACCAACAAAGTCTAAAGGAAAAGAAAAGTTGACAGAACAAGAGATGAACTACAAATATCGAAAGGTTAGGATGCACGACTCATACGCGCAGAGAGTGATCTCGACATCAAAGACTCCCACTTGGGCATATTGATATGGAAGACTTACGGGTGAGAACCAACTAGGCAACTAAAGGCCCATGGATGAACAAACGGTGGGCGGTGGATTGCACTTTGCATTGGGCTGCAATAAGTCTTTGTGAAAAATGAATTTATCATGTTGGTTGCCGTTGCTATAATAAGGACACTAGATGTGTCGAGGATAAAGAAGGAAAGATGATCATCGACCTAACTGCTCGTCACTTTGAAATAACCCTGGGCATTCCTCATCATAGGCAGTACGTCACCATAAGTCAAGAAGGCGCCGAGAAGGCATGGTACCACAATGAAGACAAATGCATGCAAATGATGAACGAGCTATATCTGAAAAATAAGAAGCCGGTTAGTAGATGGCCTCAGACCATCCACTGCAGTGACTTCAATGAGGAACTGAGTGATACAATCACCTTCCTAAACAGAGTATTTGGGCTTCCTGATGCCCATTATTTCCACAAATGGATGTTGAGGTACTTAGAGACCATGAGCAAGAATGTGCCCAATCGGTGTTTTGGCTTGGGAAATCATCAACAACATCTCCTCAAAGCCGGCTTCAATTGACTTGGGAAGTTCTATATGAATTCCTACGTTGTATACACTGCAGCATCAATGAGAGATTTCGTAATCCTAGCTCAAATGGGGTATGGCCCAGTGTCAAAATATATGAATACTACACTGGAGCTAAAGCTCGAGAACAACATCCCCGAGTTCTCAAAAATCAATGACGCCTTCTTCTACAAGGTGATCTACCTACTAAGACCGAATATGAGACATGGTCGGACTAGCCTGAGTGTGATTGCCATCACAAAGAAATGGGGAGCATTGTTCACATAGTTCCCCACATTCACATATTTCAGGGCGGTGAATTTCGAAGGTGAGTCGACCAAGCTACCAAGGTATGCGGGGCCAAGCTGATTCTCTTGGAGTTGTCAAGGCAACTAATCACATACCATGAGAGATGCATGAAGAGAAAGAAAGGAGGAACTCCATTCCCCCTTACAGTTGGCCGATACACCTGCACCACACTTGCCAAAGCTCGGGAGATGTATGCTGAGCTTGAATTGTTAAACCTAAAGCACAACTTCCTAGCAAGGAAGACCTTCGACTGAAAGCTACCTCCCAAGGGTGAAAATTGATCCTATCCATGTTCCTGAGATCGAGGACATCTACATCGACCTGACACATGAAATAGATATCAGGTGAAAGGATCACTCCCGGCTGGCTCTAGAGGAGATCAAACACTATGGCATAGCCATCATCTCGAAAGGATTCCAAGAGACTGATAAAGAAATTGATCGGGATTACCTTGACATGGATGGGGACGATTGACCATTCGTAAGGTCGATAGAACCAAGGTACCAAAGACCATTCAAGAAAGCGTCAAGCCCAGTTACGCGCAATGAGCATTGGTGCAAATAGAATGGTCTCACCTACCTTGGGGTAGATTTCATTACTTCTCCTTCAGGAAGAGCACCTCTAAGGCTAGCCCAGGTGCCGAAAGGAAAAGGAAAGGATAAGGAGGAGAACCAAGCAAATAGGAAGAAACTCACGAAATCCCTCCTACTACTTACGAGAAGCAAGTGGTTGACTGGTGTCTCCGAGTAAAGAAGAAGAGACCACTAAAGTTTCAACGGATACATCCACTCGGGATGTTATCACGGCTACAACTGACTGCGAGGTATCCACCATTCTTTCTTCCACTCCTTCTCCTCCCCTCCATCGTTGAAGCATCTATTCCTATGGATGTGTTTTCCTCTCTCCCTTCCTCCCTTCCATCTCCCACCTCTTCCATCTTCTCCTCTCTCGCAGTTTGTCACCCAGTGTTCCCTCTATCAAATTACATATCCCTTCCACCTCCATGTCCTTTTCTTCTCATGTAGTAACTCCGGGCCCTACAAGAAGTAGCACATTGGACTCCTTGTTGATGACACAACCAAGCATCTCAACGTTCTTCCCTGCGGCCTCTTTAGTTACTTCCCCTTTCACCCCTATTTCTTCTTCTATTCCCTCTACTCCCTCTCCCATAAGTCCAAGCTGGATCTCTGACCATCTAGGTCAACACAAGAGAAAGGTTCCCATAGTACCCATGGACTTCTGTGTCATTTTGAAGAAGGGATCCAAGAAACAGAAAGCTATAACTCACTTCTCTAAGAGTGTTTCGGGAGAGAGAGTCATGGAGATTGCATATCCAGATCCCACCAAAGAGAAGAAAGATCTATCTCCTCAGAATTTAAAGTGACCCCAAGTCGGGATGAGAACCTCATCGATGCCTGTAAGGAGAGGCCTTGTCTGCAGTAGATGCCCTCTGCAAGAAACTTCAAGAAGCAAAGGAGGAGAAGAGAATACTCAAGGAACAAAACAAACATCTTCTCCAAGCATTGCAAAGAATGGGCAATGCACCTCCTGTGACTGCCGCTAAGCCTATTGAAGTTCTCAGTCAGGACAAGATAAATGAATACGCCAAGATTGGCAAACAAGGAGTGGCAGTATCCTCCTGGATAGAGTGAATCCTCAGAGATAGTGAGGAAATGATCAAGAAATTCACAGTGCTCTACCAGGATATAGATCAGGCAAATAAGGAGCTACAAGCAGTAGCAGGATCCCTCTCCGAGGAGTTGGATAACGCCAGATTGCAACATGAAACATTCCAAGCAATGGCTAACTGTTCAGCCGATGACCTATTAAAGGTCGGTGTCATCAATCACCCATGAAGCACATAATAAAGCTCTCGTCGCTTTAGATTATCAAGTTGATCAAATGGAATATATCCTGGAGAGGATAGATAAAATCAAGGACGAAGCGGCTGGATGCTGAAATACAACATGGAGCTAATAGTTACAAAATTGGCTTTAGAGATCTTTGAGTAAGTCGTTTACCATGAGGGAAGTAGATGATACATTCCAACACTTTAAGGCTATTGCCACTCAAGGTTTAGCACCGAGAGGTCACTTTCATTGAGAGTCAATCAATAACCTCCACTTCATACCAGTGACTTCATCGGATTTTTGATCAAGTCGTGTAAAACTTATCTTGGGATACCTAACAATCTCAAGCTTGAAAAAGAAACTTGTGAAGTTATTGGTGACCATTTCAAGGGTCCAGATAATAATCAACTTGAGACGATGATCAGCAAGTTCATGGAATACCAAGCTCGGTGTCACATAGCCTCCACGATCGAGTAGTAAGACACTCTGTTCAAGCAAAGAGATGATGATAAATAGTTTCTCTTCTTGTGTACCCTTCGATCTTTTTGTAAAAATATTTTAAAAGTATGTTTGCATTTACGATGACATCATCCATGTTGCATCATGGGATGTTGCCATCCACCAACTTGCCCAAATTCAACTTTTTACTTTTTAGATATTTTATAAATAGTGGTTGGTTGTTTTTGTCTTCTTCCTCCTTATCCCTCTATAAATCTTGGGATACTTGTTGTATTCCGTGGACATTTTTGTATGAAAAAGAGGTGAAGAGAGAAGACTTTGTGCTTCCTTGTAATAGAAGAAATATTAATATATATGTTCGAGACTTTGTGCTCAATATATGTGTTATTTGCATCAGATCTTTCTTACGTTAGATCTATGTTTTTGTTACATTGGATTCATTCCTATTATCGTCATATGTTCATCAAGATTGCTTTATTTTATTTATGTAAGTAAGTTTGGTCTGTATTTACTACCCCCAAAAAGCATAAACCTTCCCGACCTTTACTGTCTTGGAATTCATTTATTTTCTCCCTTCAAATCTATCCTCCTTCTTTCCTTCTCTCCTACCTTTACTTTTACGATTGGAACTACCTCTCTTGGGATGAGATCCCAAACCCCGAAGTTAGAATAGTGTATATTTACACAGATTCTTGCTTGATAGATTAGTAATAAACTAGTTTTGCTTTCTTTGTCTCAAAGAGGGCTATGCCCGCACACTGCTGTTGGCTTTTTTCCCATGACTTGCCTAATCGATAGATTTTCAAACCAACAGTGTTTGGCGAGTCCGCATTTGGGATCGAACTAAGGAAATAATTAAAAAAATGTAAAAATCACTACCAGATTGCAAATTTTAACTCTTTGTTAAAAATTAAATTTTTTTGCAAAAGTGATCAAAACTGAAAATTTCCTTATACAAATCCATAGATCTGGGCCAGATAGGAGCTTTTAGTTCACTAAATTTTTACAAAAACTTGTATATTTCCGTAGATATGAGATTATGATATTTCACAAAATTTTCAAAACCTTGCAAATTCAGGTCAAAGATTCGAAAATCAGCTTTCTAAAAATTGACCCACTTTTTATCCTTGTTAATCATTGTCGAGGAAAACTGAAATCGGTTGTTTTTATGAGGGTAAAATTTAAAAATTGAAAAGTACATGCTGCTGATTTTTGTCAGAAAAATCAGAAAATCAACAAGTACAAACAAAAAGATTGTTGTAAATATGCTCTTAATTGTTGCAGATTTGAATGGCTACATTGGCGGGTGAACAATTTACTCATAGTAGAAGAGCTGGCGGGTGAACAAAGTGCCTTGACATTGAATTACGGTATTCTTTTTCTAAGTGGAACCACACTCCCTCGCTCATGTTCTTTTTCCCACTTTTCAAATGGCAATAAATCTTCCTGTACCATGGGAAATTCCATGGGTCCTTTAGCATCGCCGCATCCAAGATTACACACCCCTCCCTCATGGAAATCGCAAGAATTTCCCAAAGTTTGATGGGAGCAAATCAAAGCACGTACATGCATATAGTTGCATTTATTATGTCATGCGGTATTCTAGACGTGACTCATGAAGATGTATCAATAGGACTCTTTCTAGAGACCTTGCAGGGAACTGCATCGAGAATGGTTCCAACATTTACCAAATTGGATCTATCACCAGTTGGGCTACATTACGTGATCGCATTTGAGGATAGATACAAGCCTTCGAGAGACACATTCACGCTATTGTATGAATCACTCACATGAAGAAGGAGGCCAATGAAACCATGAGTAATTTTATCACCCATTTCAATTAACTAATCAACTCGTGTATACACTTTGTCATATTGCCAACATTAGAGAATCAAAAGTGTTTATTTGTGAATGTAATGAGTTCGAAAGTAACTTTCTTACTTTTGCAAGAACAAATACCCACCTTGGTCCTCGCCAGGATATGGCCATTCGGATAGAAGATAACCTTCTTATATCGGTGAGTTAAGACAGAGTCACAAAATCAAAGGCTTCAACTTCTTCTCGGGCTACCTCATCGGACCCAACATTCCGAGAAGATGACGAATGAATTGCTCTCGCTAAAGAAGCAATTGGCTTAAACATCATCTACTACTCCATACCGGGATATCCCACGGAGGAAATTCACTCCCAACAACGGCCCCTAAAGGCCACGTTTACTTGCTACCTCTCAAAGGTTAGCAAAGCCGCCTTCGGTTAACGCTTTGGTTGAAATTGAGGAAGATGATACAAATTACAAAGAACCTTCATCATAAGGTGAAGATGATCAAGATGTCGGTGAACCGGTGATGACTCTACTATAGGGTATATGGAATTCAAAGTCTAGGAATTTGATGAAGAAGAAGGTTCCTAGGGGTATATGAGTGGACAATCATACGTATTTTTCACTCGCTCGCAAGGAAAAGAAGCAAAGGTTGTTGCTGAAAAACAAAAGGAAAAGGCCGTGGTAACTCCACCACCAATGATCGCTAAAAGAGGTAATCCCCTTCCTGCTCAACCTTTTGTTAAACATGTTGTAAAGAAATCTTTTCCTCCTGTTTCTCCTCCAATTCAGCCCTCCTGCCATTCCATTAAGACCAATAACCTTCCCCCACAAACATGAAATGAAGGACTCATTCCTTTGTTAAGCAACCTTTGGTCGCATTCAATATAATTGATCATGCTAAAAAGACCAAGATCCAGATGTCTGAAGTTGAGTACCTTCAGTCCAATCTAGAGCAACTTGTAAGATTAACTAAGTATATCCAAGACCAAGCTGCCGTACTTTCTCTCGTTTCCCCAAAAGGAATTCTTCCCACACCTCCTACGTCTCACGTAAACGTTGCCTTGACTTCTACGTCAGGAAAAATTGAACCTTTTTACCTATCTCTCTTGATTAATGGTCATAAACTAAGCAACTGTATAATTAATTTTGGAGCTTCTAACAATGTTATGCCAGCAAAGGTCGTCCATGCTTTGGGCCTCACACTTACCAAACCTTTTGGTAGATGCTACTCCATGGAAACCAAACAGGTACCATTGATTGGTCAGATCAAGGATGTGCAATTCGTATTCGCATGCATTCCCGATAAAAGGGTTAAAATGACTATTCTTGTAGGTGATATTCTAGCGGCCTATGGGATATTGCTAGGGAGGAGCTTCTGTAAAGAATTTGGTGGGGAAATTCATATGGACTAGTCCAAAGCCGAGGATCCCTGTCAAAGGGGTGATGTAGACGTTGGAACCAGAATCACAAAAGAAATATCTAGTCACCAACTTCGATGACCCCAAGGCTCAAATTCTTTTCAAATCATCAGGGATGGGAAACTATTTCTTGTCCACTGACTCAGATAAAATGGATGTTCTCATCCAAAAGGAGGATCTCAACAAAGTATGGACATTGCAGTTTGATGGCAGTTGTGCAACAAGTGGATGCGGTGCTGGGGCTGTTCTAATATCTCTTGATGAAGAGATCTTTCCTTTTATTTCAAATTGTAGTTCTTCAATATGAATAATACTACAGTATGAATCCTTGTTACTTGGCATGCAAGTGTAAAAGAGAAAGGAATCAAGAATCTAAAAGTACAAGGTGATGTTGAGCTAATTGTCAATCAGGTAAAAGGGATATATCAAGTAAAAAATGACCGACTCAGACACTACCGCAATGCCGTATGGGATAGCATCGAAGAGTTTGATGCTTTCTCAATCAAAGAAGTTCCGTGAGCTCAAAATGACATGGCTGATTCATTAGCCATCTCACCTCTCTCATGCTCCCTCACCCAGGGTTGAAAATAAATACATATACCATTGAGGTGGTTTTTTGCCCAAGTGTGTCGGATAATTCGTAACACTAGCGGTGTTCAATGATGACAACCAACTTATCACTTTTCTGGAAAAAGCTAACAATTTCAAGGAGCTTCATTTCGATGGATCAACTTCTGCGTGGCGTGAGTCTCTCACCGGTCAAGTGCATGAGTTTGAAAAAGAAGCAGTGATACTGACTCAAAGGAAACAAGATTATGAAAGGTTTAGTTTCCTTAGAATGATTATTTGATAATCACGACCGTTTTGTTAAGAAAAAGTGAGAGGATGATCCTTCCTCTTCTCTCGAAAACCGAATTCATCAATCTGGGTACTAGGGAACATCCTTGTTTCGTGAATATCGGGAAGTGTGGTACACCAAGAAAAGTGGAAATTCGTTAAGTTCTTTGAAAAAGCAGGTACATGGATGTGTTAGCATGGTCTTATGCTGATCTAAAGTCTTTCGAAGCCAAAGGATATTCGGCATGACATTCCACTCAGGATTTGGCGATGCCAAGCCTTTCCATCAAAAGCAAAGGCACTACAACCCCAAAATCTCGGTACCATCCAGATGAAATTGAAGATGCTAGATGTAAGAATTATTTTTCCAATTCATCACGAAGACTGGTTATAAATATTGTGCTGTCTGTAGAAGAAGAATGGGGAGATACGCATATGCGTAGAATTTCTAACTTGAACCAGTCATCCTTAAAGGATAACTATCCACTTGCCGATAATGGATCAAGTGCTACGAGGAAGTAACTTGCGGTTCGAAATGCTATCTATGTTGGATGGTTTTTCAGTTACAATCAAATTTAAGTCACGCCTAAAGATCAGTTCAAAACAACATTTACCACCCCTTGGGTACCTTCGCCCTACCAGGATGTCATTTAGTTTAATCAATGTTGGTGCCACCTTCCAACAATCAATGGACTTTGCATTCAAAGGTATGATGGGAAAGGTCATCGTGGTTTACCAAGATGACTGAACGTGTTCTCCAAGAAATGAAGTAATCAACTGCGAATCATTTAGAGCAAGTCTTGATCGGATGTCGAGAGCACGGATTTCACTAAATCCCAAGAAGTTAGTTTTTGGGTCACTTTGAAGGAAATCTGCTAGGACATGTCGTCGGCGGAGAGGGAACTAAGATAGATATCGAAAGAGTCAAGGCTATTCGAGCCTTACTTTGCCTACAAGCAAGGCGGCGTTCACTCTTTCTTGAAAGGTAAATTTTCTTAGATACTTTGTTCCTAATTTTGTTGAAAAGACTTGTCATATATCTAATATGATGAAAGGTTCCCAAACATTCCGATGGAGTGGTAGCGAGGGTTTGGGGCGTAGCCCCTTTGCAAAAATTTGGGCCTTAAAATTTTACCCAATATATCGAGAAATGTGATTTTGTCATATGGGCGGGATTTTTACCCATAGGTTTATGGGACGATTTTTGTCCTTGGTTTTGATACCCATAGTTTTGTAAAACTACTTAAGTAGTTGTCTATTTATATGGTTTTATGCATATGATAGAAGCGTGAAAAACATTGCGAGATGTGCTTTGAATTGCGTGTGAATTCAGTAGATTTTGTTGAGCATAGCTCAAAAAAATCTAGGTATTGTATTGAGAGAGCGATGGCTTGTAATAAAATTTAATCAAGTGATTCTTGGTGGATGTAGCCCAAATTAGGTGAACCACGTTAAATATTGTCTCTTTGTGTTGTGTTATTTTTATTCTACACTTTTATTTGAGATTTGTATTATTTTATGCATATTAGTTTCTACTGTTGTGATTCTGTGAGGGATTATTCCACATATTTTATCCCTTATTTCCTAACATAAATCACTATCCAAATCCAACCACGAGGCCCTTAGTCCCGTCACTTTGTTTAAATCAAAGCAAGCTGTGATTCTTACCCTCCGTCCAACTTTAAATGAAATGATAGACAAGTAGGAAATAAAATGAGATGAGATGATAAACAAGTAGGAAATAAAACTAACATATGACCACAATGGTGGATTTAAATGAAAATAAATGACGATGCCCTAAGAGAGACATAAACACGAAGAGACAATCATGGCCTCAAAGGAAGGGTTGATGAAATAAAAGCAGTGTCCTAAAAAGAGACACACATATAGCCACAAAGGTAGACTTAGAGAAAAAGGTCCCTCAATGGAGAGACAAACATGGCCTCAAAGGAGGGCTTGATTGAAAAATATGATACTCTAAAAGGTACACAAACATAAAAGAACAAATATGGCCTCAAAGGAGGACTTAGAATGAGATGAGGATCTGGATATAATTAATTTAGATTGGATGGATGTGAATAAAGTAAACAAAACAATGTCAAAGAGTGAAGTCCCCTAGTAAAAAGGGATTTGTCGGAGATGAGATTCCCAGGGTGAGGGAAGGTTGTTCCCCAATGAGTTAAATGTGAAGGAGGTAAAGGATGTTGAAAGAGCTTAGATGAGATTGTTTTAGATTTGGATGGGGTAAATGATCGGAGACCACAAGTGTGCTTAGTAAGATAAGCGACATTGATGAACAATGGAGGGCATTCCTTAGGAGGAATGACATGGGTTGGATGAATATTAAGGGATGATGTGGATGGAGGGATCATGGGAGATCCGACAGATGGGATATGGATTGGATTCAAGGTAGATGGAGAAGGAACTTTCCCCTGAATGAGGAAATCATCTTTCTCTATAAAATTGTGGACGATTGACCGAAAGGCCTTACAATGTTCGATGTCATGGCCCAGGGTACGATGATAGGCACAACTACAATTAGGATTGAACCATGATGGCTTGGGACCATAGGGATTAAAGGATTTAATAGGAGGAAGTTTGATGGCAGATGTTCAAGTTAAATGTCGAAATATATCTGCGTATGACCCCATTGAAGTGTCATGGGGAAGGTAACTCTTGTGGGTTTTGATAGGATGTCTTGACTTAGAGTTAGGAGAAAACATGGATGTAGATTGGATGTGTGAATTTTGTGTTTTGGAGGAAAAATCAAATTTGGTTGAAGGATGATATTGTTTGGATGTGGATTGATTATTGCAAGATGTCGTAGATGGAAAAACTAATCCTGACATGGATGTTGTGGCATTAGATTGTTGAGAAGAGGAAAACCTGAATGTTTCCAAGGAGGCGCAGGGGACTGTCGGGGATGTTTTCCCTGAGCCTTAGACTTCAACCGAGAAGATTTACCTCTAGTAGGATGACAATAATTTCAACCAGAGGATCTGATAGTGGTGGTGTGGTTATTAATGGAGAAACTGTCCTAAAACAAGATGAAGATGTTAATGAAGAGATAGGTGTTTGTATGATGCGATTAATGATATCTATGTGAGATGTGGATTGTTTCGATTTGGGCATGGAAAGAGATGATTTTGTAGAGGGAGAAGGTAAAGCATATTTATTTGATTTAGGTAGATGTGTTGGTTCAATAGGTGATTCAAGGGGTATATTTGATAGGGTTACAGATCGAGAGGATTTGGTTGGTGTGATAGAAGGATTAGGTAAAGAATATTGGGATATACTAGGTGATGTGGCCATGGCAAGGTTGTCAAGGTAGAGATAGGTGGACTTGTTGATATGATAGGTATAGGGTCATGGGATAGATAAAGATGTAGGCACTTTTGGAATATGTGGAGATGTGAGTGATGTGATAACCGATGGAGTAGACCTTATGGGTAAGGGTAATGTAGCAAATGCAAGGGCATTTTAGGTGTAGAAGTAGAAGGGACTAGTTGTTTCATAAATGTTTTGAGGGGTAAGAATGATATGTTAGCTAATGGGGTTGATGTCGAAGGTAGGGTTGTAAGGGTGCATGTAGTAGAATTGAGTTTAGTTGGGATGGTTGTGAGTAATGTAGGTGTAGTAACAAGTGTATTTGAGGTAGATATGGGTGAAGAAATAGATGGGAGAGATGTAGGGATATGTGTGGATACGAGTGGGGCCGAAATAAGTGCTAAGGATGAATCTAATGTGGTAGATTGGGTGTGTTTGAAGTGGTGGAAATGGATGATATAGTTGAATTTGATGTGGATGTGGCAAGGATAGGAGAAGGTACAGGTTCATGACAGGTAGTAAAAGTTGATGTGGGTGTGACAGGTTCTGAATAAGAGGTGGGAATAATGTCCACCATGTGGGAACATGTGAGTTGGTGATAAGATAAGATCTTGATTGACAATGTCAACCATACAAGCGTTTGATAGTTGAGATGTAAAGGGGGTGATGTGATTTGTTGGTGGTTGATTAGTTTACGTAGTGGAAGTATCAATTTGGATATCCCCTTGATTTACAAGTTGTTGGACATGATATTTGAAGGAACGACATCTCTCAATGTCATGACCTTTGACTCGATGATATTTACAAAAGTGGGCCTCATGATACCAAATAGGCTTGGCTTGCGAGTTGTCCACGGGTCGTATGGGAGGAAGTTGGATGATTTTACACTCATCAACTTATCAAATATAGAACTATATGATTCTCCTAAAGGAGTGTAGTTGGTTGTTGATTGAGGAGATCATTGTTGAGACCATGTGCTTGATGTAGATGGGGATGAGGGTTTAATGACCATAGTGTTGGCTGCAGATCTTGAACTCATCATTATGTGTGAATGGTTTAGTGGATTCAATTTTGGTTTAATTGAACTTAATTTAAGATGACCCTACTCAATGGCACGAGTTTCGAGCTTGCGAGCCATTGTGAAAGCTTCATCAAAGGTTCAAAATGATTGGATCTGCAAAGTGGATGATATATGTTTGGCACATGAACATGAGAATAAGTCAATGAGTTCAGTTTGTGGGATAGTGAAGGATAGTTGGTTTATAATATCATGCCATCGTGTGATGAAGTCGGAAATGGGCTCATTTTCATACTTGTCAAATGGTATATAGATCAGCGATAGTGGTTTTGTGTGTGATATTGATAGAAAAGTGTTCTAAGAACAACTGTGCAAGTTGAGTGAAAGAGAATAAGGAATGTCATGGGATATCTGTTATACCAGTCCAACCTGAGACTAGACAAAGACATGGGGAAAGTGTGAAGAAGTAAATCATGATCATGCGCAATAAGACAACATGCATGTTTAAATGTGAGGAGATGTTGTTGGGGATCTTCTTTATTATTGAACTTATTAAATGCAGGAAGTTTCCAATGAGGAGGGTAGGGTTTAATTGGAACCGAACGGATGAATGGGTTCATTATAGATTTGTTCATAGGATAAGGTGTTCTTGGGTGCTATGGTAAGGGTTTCTAAACTAGCCAACCGATTCATTAAGGCATGAATTGAATCACTCGAGGTGTTGTAAGGTTGAGATTGGATTGGTTGTGTGGTTTGAAAAGTAGTTTGATAAGGTGAATGATGTGTTTGTGGGTGTGTGGGTAGTTGAGGAAGCATCTGATAAGGTGGTTGATAAGTTTGTGGATAGGATGTTTTGGAATGGTTTGATAAGACAATTGATTAATTTGTGGATATGTAGATGTTGGAGGGAGTTACTTGGCAAAGACTAACATGTGTCATAGATTGGGATTGCTGCATAAGCTGGTGTTGAGCAATAGGGGCATGACATAAGTGGGGATATGTGTGTTAAGAATTGGAGATGGCTGGGCAGGCCTATTAATGGAATTGTCAAAATGGGATGTGGGTGGAATGTGATCCACCAATTTTGGAGATTGGGAGGATTGAGAGATTATAGGAGATTTCTGGAGTAAGAAGTCATATATGGGGTTAGGAGGAGATTTGAGTGTATCTAGAGGAGCAGGAGATGGTGGTGTGATTGATTTAGGAAGATTGGCTTGACGAGAGATATGAGGGTTGGTGTATCAAGGTGGGGAGAATTTTGTATGACATGGTTCTCATGAGGTGAGACCATGGAGACTAGAGGTTGGGTGACTGACGACGTGGTTTTGAGTTTAGAATCTTGTTGAGTGAGATCATCGAGAAGTAACTTTATTGGATAGAGTAGATTTTTGTTTTGTCTCGATTTGGGAGAGAGCGACAATAGGTGTGAAATAGAGAAACATCTGTTTATGTATGTTGTTGACAAACAAATCAAGCAAAATATTTTTTATCATCATGATTAATTTAGAGGATGTGAAGAAAAAAAAAGTAGGTAATGAAGGTGCCTAAAGAAGTCTAAAGTTGGTTTCAGTAGTTATGGATTGGGAGATGTCTGAGATGGTTTCCTGTTGGGTGTTTAGGTCCCAATCAGTTAACTAGGTGAGAGGAATGTTTGATGTGTTAATTATGTTTGTGCAGTCTCAGGCAAGTGTGTGATAAGTGAAATGTAGAGAGTTAAATTCTTTACTTAAGCTATGTGATCAAGAAGGATGCAGAAGGTTCATTTTAGACCAAAATGAAATGTGACGTTCGATGTATACAGACACTCAAGAAAGGGAAATTTTGATGCAGAAAAGAGAAAATAGAGAAAAATGAGAAATACCTGGAGAAACGCTTATTGGTGTTATGTGATTGTACTTGATGATGGTGTTTTTAGAAGCGCCAGTTAGTGACCTGAAATGCCCAGGTACCCTAAAATGGCATCGTTTAGAGTTGCAGATGAGGCATAAAAATGAGTGTTTTTTTGTTTTACAAAATGGTCTTTGACAACGTGATTTAATGGTTGCAAGGTCATGGAGTTTACCTACAAAAGCAAATAAAACAATTAATTCATGCAGATGATAGGATAAGAAAAGCAATATAATGGTCCTAATGACCTTGTGTATTGAAAAGAAGCTTAATAACTATTCTAGTTAATTATATTGCAAAATTTTCTAAATAATTAATTTTTGGGTGAAAACAAAGGTAACCTATGTGTAATGACACAACTTAAGCCAATACCACTTAAACATCGATATTTATAAAACATTAGCAAAATAAACTAGTCAATAACTGAATTTCTAAAAAAAAAAAAATTAAGCTAACTAACTAAATAATATCAACTTAATAAAAATTTAATAGATACTAAGGTAAATAAGAATGAACTATACATTAAAAATAATGATCACAAATTAATGAAATAATATAAATAAGAAATAATATGTTGTTAAACAATAAACTATACTATCAAAACAATATAAATGTGTATGTTGCATTTATTTGTGTAGTGAACTAGTGATAAGAATACTTATAAATTAATTAATTTATTAATGTCTTATACTCTACAATAATCGACCGACAAGATATGAAAATGATAAGATATCTACAATAATGGGACGAGAAAGGAAATTAAGAGCAATATCTTATCAAACTTTCTCATTGACACAACTTTATTCACTTTTAGGTATGCCAAAGGTGGTCCTACTGCACATGGACATGATTTTCATATAACATCTAAACAAGAAATATATAATTGACTATGGTATGACAAAATGTCTGAAAAAATTTTGAGCCAATTTTTATGAAGAAATTGTATAGTCAAAACCCAAGAGCTTGCATGAAGTGGAAAAGAAATCGAGTTGGGAACAACTGGAAAGATCTTGGATCGGATCAAGTGGAGTCGTTGGTGTTGTAACATAGATCCAAAATCGTTAAATAAGGAGGAACAACACGTATGCCTCCTAAGTCATTTAAATGAGTTGACAGAATATAAGTGTGGCACACACAATTCTATAAACTGGATAAAGTCAACTATCGATAGTGGGAGATGTTAGATTTTAAATCATATCAAAGCATACCAAAATGGTGATAGAGATAGAAACGTGGATAAATGGCCTCAGATGAAAGGAATGGGAGTCGTGCGGTGTCATCATACTAAGCAAAGCATGACATAGCTTTCAGCACTTATGAGAATGACACAAACGAGTACTCAGTAAATAGAACCTTAAGCGTGTAATATATAAGTGGATATGGTGCTATGAGTTATGTGATCACTGCCTTGAAATAATTATACATCAAATGCTATAGAGGAACTGTATAGTCCTTATCCATGGAGCTTACGTGAATTTGAAATGGAGCTGGAAATAGTGTAAAGCATTGAATAGCGGAATAAGCTCGAGGTGAGAAGTGAGAGAGCTGGGAATGACGGAGAAGACATGGTGTTGGGATGATTGGGAATGATGGGTGGGAGGGGAGGAAAAGGATAAAATAGGGATGTTATTGTTGGTGTGGGTGTAGAGGAAGCAGTTCGGGAGAGAGATGAATGGGAGCTCAAAGTGGCATGGCAAGCTAGCCAGTGTTTAGGAATAGGTTGAGTTAAGTCTAGGGTGGAGGGTGAGAAGGGAGAGATGGTGGATGAGTTGAAGCCGAGGGGAGTGGAGAGGAGAGGGAGGTCGGTGGAGATGGGGAGTGTTGGGAATGGAACAAAAAGAGGAGGCTGGAGTGTGTGTGGAATGGTTGGGAGAAAGGATGGACGAGAGCTCGGGAAGAGGGAGAGTTGGGAGGCCTCAAAGCTCAACAAAAAGTGGGAAATGCGCGAGAGGAGGAGTGGTGGAGGTGAGGCAGGTAAAGGAGAGATGGGAGGCATCGAGAGGCTGTGGGAGCCAAGGGATGGGGTGGTAGGTAAAGGAGATGGGACGTGGGAAGAAGGAGTGGGTGGTGGAGGAGCGGGTGGAGTTGGATGTGGGTTGAGAGTTGGGATGTGGGGTAGGGAGATGATGGGATGGGGAAGGATGGAAGTTAGGGTCAGAGACTCATGTGGAGAGATAGAGGTGTAGGGAGCTCACATGGAGAGGTGAGGTGGATGCTTGTAGAGAGGGGGTAGCTCGGTTGTGTGTGGAAAGGAGATGTGGCCGAGATGGCGAGTGGAAAGGTGAGGAAATGATTAGGGGGGTGGGTTGTGTGAGGTAGCTTAGGATAATAACAGTAATAATTTTTTTTTTTTTTTTAATTTTAACGTCTTATTATAATTAATACTAAAAATACACTTGATGCTAAGTATAAATTCCAAACATCTAGATCATCTAGTTTTTAAATGACAAACCCGAAGCACTTACCGCAAAATATCGATGAAGCTCGATGAAGAACCAGAAGCACTTACCATCAAGATGACCGAAACCTATTAAATGTAAAGATGACACCACATGAGAGGAGATAATACCAAACTCTGTAACCAGGTGAGTCAGGAAAACAAAATATTTGCAAGAGATATTACATGTGACGACAACTAGGAAAATAATAAATTACACAATCAAACTTGAAAACATATCCAAATGATAAGGTTAATTTCTAGATTCATTTCCCATGCGGGTGAAACTCAGTACCAAGTTGGTTAAACACAAGAAGAGTAATTACCTTGAAGATGACACAAACCTCTACTATGACAAAGATAACACCAAACCTGCATGAGGTAAATAAAAGGACAAAACAAACAAATATGACCAGATCTTGGATCTGGTCCCACCGGGCATGCCAAATGTTGATCTGCGTTTCCAGCTTCCTGTCTAGATGAGTGTACGAGTAATCAAGAAACACTAAACAACATCGAGTATACAAGGGCTTAGTACCTTGGAGATGACGATGGATGATATGGGTGCAAATAAGATAGATGTATGATATAAAGAAGCTAGATCTGCAAAACTGAAATAGATAAGATTAGATCATAATATGCGGGGTTTTCCAGACAGTGTCGGTTCCAAGAGGATTTTAACTCCCTTGGAGGATGTCAACCCCCATGTCAGACAAGATAATAATAGATCATGAACAATAGTAATGGAATATAAAATGAAAAGTAACTAAAATGACAAGGGAACTTAGCTTGTGCTCTGTTATGGAGATGAACCGGCATCAAGATGGTAAGATAATGAACCATGGCAAATATTTCTTCCTTAAACTGATAAAACTTAATTAAGCTCTTTCTTCTCTTCTCTAGGCCTAGGTATCTCCTGTCTTCGATCCTTTCCTTTCTTTTTTCCTTTTGAAATATGGGAAAAACCCATATTTATAGCTTAGATGTGAGGTTAGATTTGAGGTTAAATGATAACCAGGGTTGAGTAAAGTAACTTGAGTTAGGGATATGATGTGATCACGTGGGGACCACGAATTGAATTATTAGATGGAGTGGGGAGCATGATTGACATGGTGGGTGAGATAAAGATTCCATTTTTTTAAAAAGGTCGGATGGGTGTATTAATACCCATGAATTAAATAATTTGTGAAGGATGGGGATATGCCAAAAGTTGAATTATCAAATGGGTCTACATGGAGCCCATTTGATAATTAATCAAATAATGTGAGCAAATAGATAGGATTTTATTTAATTTAAGAAAAAGAGAAGTGAGGATGGAAATTGGATGAATGTGAGATGACGGAGGGGTGCTATACCAAAAATAGGTAGTTCGTATAACTATGTGATGTAGCATATGCTAGTAAAGGTCTACAAAACTACCTAAAATTATGTGAATCTGTGTGTGCAACCAAAGGTCTATGTGGAGACCTAGGAGGAATAGTGTTGTGTGAAGTTGTGTGCAAAACAATATCTATATATGTAGATGCACTAGGAAGTAGGGTGGTAATTAGCGAAAAGCAAGGCACACAAGGAGAGAAATCCCTAAAAGGAACATCTCGATAGTGACAATTTTTTGATGACTAATGATGCACTGATGAACAATGGATGGAATAACCATATGAGCATGTAGCTAAGGGAGACCTATATGTAATACCCTTATAGCAATATATTTAAGAACCGAAAATGAAGTATGTGTAGTGGTAAATACAAGGGTGATGGGTAGGGCAATGCTTAGAAAATGTGGATTGAAATCAAGCGTAAACTTATCAAAAGAAATCCCAAGAGATCAAGCAATGATCATGTATAAATGGTATCTATACGATGTGGGGTAACCAAGACACCCTAAATAGGAATATGATGAATAAATACTGGAATAGATAATGTATCAGAGATAAGTGTGTCATCTACATCCTGGATCATAAAAATAAATAACATGTGTAAGAGATGATGTACGAGAAATAGTTCCAATAATAGCATCTAATGGGTGATCATAAGAAGATAGTGGTGGCACCATGTGATGTATGTTATGAACTTACGAAGTTCATGGATCATTAGTATGTTTAGGAAGTGGGTCATTAAATATTTTGATCTTAGCAATATTGTTGATGTGATTAGAAGATTCATTAGGCTCATCCCATTCAATTTCATTAGATTCAATAAGATCCTGAATGATATGTCACAACTTAAGACATTGATCTATAGAGTGACCCATACATCTATGATAATCTCAATAAGCATTATAATCAAAGCTCTTACTTTGGGGCTTACTCATATCAACCTCAAATGGTGGAGGGAGAGGCATAATATTTCATTCAAGTAATTATTTGAGAACCATGTGTGGAGAATAATGAAGTTGTGTAAGTTGGTGTCCTATAGGTAGTAATTTGAGCTTAGTAGGTTGGACAAAAACATTGACAATGTATTTTGAAACAACCTTAGGATCATGATTTTTACCTTTGAAAGTAGGTTTGATTTAAAACTTGGCATTGGAATTATTAGATATGTGAGCAACATACTTGATTTTATTCATATGTAATATCTTATCTTCATGTTCTTTTAGTGTATGACATAGATGGAAAAAAAATTGAAACTTATTAAATATGACGGATTCTTGCAAGGGAGGAAGAAAAATTTGAACAATAAAGTCTTTTAGTACACATTCGGCTAATATGTTGCTCATCTTAGTAAGCATTATTCTATAACATAAGACATAGTCACTTATATGCCGCTTAGATCCTAGTTTGAGTTTATACATCTGCGTGTAAGATAGCTTATCCCCAATGTTTAGGACAAGAATTGATTTTCCAAAGTAGTAAAGAGGGCAAAGAATGTGTTAGGAGATTAAATAAATCATTATAAGGTAAAGTCCTTAATACTTCTAAGGAATGGCTTAGGAAGAAAGATACCATTAGATGCATAGTAAAAACAAGCAACATGAAAAGATCAAATATTTTCCTCAAGATCACCCTTGCCTTCATAGATAGAAGGCTTAGGTGTAGTGAAACAAATTGTAGAAACAAAATAATGTACATATCATCACTTTGTTATGTCATCAGTATGTTATTATATACATGAATCTTAAGTAATAAAAAGTACTCACTAGTGACATTGTCCCTTGTCCATCCACGTTCTTCTATTGGTTTCTATTGTGACTCTTTTCTACATCTCTCATTTTTGTATGCACTTATGGTCAAGTTACAAGGATCTTTTTTTTTGTCTTATCACATCTTCCATTCTTTGTCTTAGGACATTAGTGCCCACTTTGGACTCTAGTTCCTATGCGCTTGTGTCCCTTTTGGGTGCTCGCATCCTCTTTGTTCTTTTTACGCATTTTGACATTTTTGGTCGACCTTGTTTCTTTTCTTATCCTTAACATGTATTCTTAGTCGGCCTTCAGTGTCACTAGTGTATAAATTCAAACAAGAGACTCATGCATATACACAACATATTAGCCATTAGTATGGCTAGAAAATAAAGAGGGACTATCAAATTTGCATCTTACTACTACCATTCAAAGGGACTGCATTTTGGGTTACATATATTGCATAGGAAGGAAGTGTTGAATTCCATACCACACATTTGCATCAAAGCTATCTATATCATGTTATCTTGGTGTCATGGCGTAAGGGAAAAATTAAGGACACTATTTCACACACAAGCACAAAGAACTGCATGGAGTTTGAAATATAGTGCAATGCTTAGTACTAAGTTCACTCATCAAGTGACCATCGGGGTCAGTCTGACTTCACATGTTACATATTTTATTCAGATCTAATGTGTTTATGAGCTTGTGCATATAATCTGGCTATCTTTTCTAGATTACATGTGTGATCAAAACCCTAACAGAGAAATCAGAGTGAAAAAGAGTGAATATTAGTGGAGACATTTTGACCCAAAAAGGATCAGATCTTGAGCATTCACGCAATCACTACCACCCTATGCGCTCATGTCCTCCTCGTGGGTTCTTCTTTCCAACATAGTTCAAAGTTATAGAACCATCTGCAAGGAATTTTGATATTTTTCTAGCTAGATCTATTACTCAGATAAACCATGATCACTCCTAGATTACACAAGATCAACTAATTCATCATTCCTCCCTCGCGTATTTAGAGTTTTAAATTATTAAATGTTTATTGCTTTAACATTACATCGTATTTTATCATCTGAAATATCATTTATTACATTAGCATTACTCAATTATATTTAATTCAATTTATATTAAATCATTTGGTGAACCCCATACTTGATCGAATTCTTTGCCCTAGGATCCACATCCCTCATGGCTCAAAAATGGTACCCATCCTCAGATCACCAAATGACCTTTATGAGCATACAACCAATTTTTCCTATGCATGTGTAGAATCAATTCCATGCTTTCATGCCAAATCTCGAATATGACCCCCATGTCATCCAACAATTCCTTGCATTCCAAGCATCTACTCATGATGATCTCCCAAGTCCCGATTCTTTATTTTTCTCTCTTATTCAAAACATTTCCACTATTCTCTCCCATCCACTCATGCAGACATGAATGGTGCTCCATCCTCTTCTTCCATCAGTACAATGGTAAATGATAAAGACTAATGTAGATTTTTCGCATGATGAAATTTTGCTTGTGAAAATATAGATGATAGTGACTATGCTTCTGATAATGATAATGCACATGTTAATGCCACTATTTCTTGCATTAAAATTGTTGAATGCGAATATATACCTCATATCTCTTCTACTTCTGAAATCATTTCCAATGATTGTCATGTTGAAACTAATGATAATCTTAGTACGTATTCTACTATTCATGTTGATCATACACCCATTGAATCCCCACATACTACACCTTTAGAGCCTTCACATACATCCTCTCCTCTACATCCCATTCCTCTCCTCAAGTCCTTATGATCACTCATAATGGAAAAATTTAACCCCTCAATGTGCCTCTCGTTTCCCAAACCATTCCTCCGCAAGATATCCTTTCTCTCATGCATGTTGTTGGTGATTTACAAAGCAAATTCCATACCCTTACCTTAGAGAGAAAAGCCTATTATGATTTCGATTGACAATAATAATCTTTTTGGAAATCCCATCCCTAAGAAAATTCACAATTTTGTTTTTCCTAAGGGTTTCACTATGCCTACTTTCTCACAATTCGATGGCACGAGTAGTCCTTATTTCCACCTTATAGCTTTTCAATTAGCCATGGCTTCATATTCTAATGATAAATTTTTACTAAAATATTTCCGTCATAGTCTTGTGGATATTGCTCTTCAGTGGTATACTCATTTACCTAGTGGATCTATTAGCACTTATTATGATATGGAGGATGCATTCCTTAGACATTTCATTTCTAATAATGGGCCTAAAGTTACATATGAATGTTTACCTTCTTTGCATCAAGGAAAGAAAGAACCAATTCTATATTATATTTATGCTTTAATTATTGCATGCACCATTTACTTTTTCAGCCTATTGATCTAGAAATGCAATATATCTTCTGTCATGGTTTAATTAATCCTTTAAAAGAAAATTTGTTATATGATACATGTGATTCCTTTACTCTTCTTTGTTATAAAGTTATTGACTTGGAAAAAGATTTACTTGCGGATCATGTTATGGTACTTGTTTCTACCTCTTCTGCTCCTCCCCCGCCTACTAAGTCCTCTACTCTCCCATCTATTGAACCCCCTTCACGGTCACCATCTCCTCCTCCACATAGGCATCCTTCCCCTCTACCAAAGGCATCAACATCCACATCGATCTTCCTCACCTCAAACCTATTGACCATTATATTTCTCACATGTTAATAAACTGCATCATATCCTACACAATTTAGTTGATAAGTGCACGCATGATTCATTTACCTTCCAACCAAAAGATCATCCCCTTACCACCTACACCACCATCATGTGACATCTCCTTTTGTAATTTTCACCACATTTATGGCCACTGTGATAATGATTCTTATGTACTTCATGATAGACTCCAATAATTAAAATATAGGAGTGTCATTGCTTTCTCGAACCTACTCACGTAATTGATCTCTCTCCTCTTCCACAAAGGTCACCTATGCAATCACTGTTATATTGTCTCATTCCCCACCTCCTAAGGTCATTATTTGTCCACCTCTTAAGGTTATCATTCATCCACCTTCTTTTTCTATCCCTCCCTCTTCCACACCTCTCTCAACCTACCCCTATTTTTATCACCCGACAATGGCTTCATGAGCAGCCCATTTTTGCATCTCCTATCATCACACTTCCCATTGTTGGCACAGTTTCCTCCAACATCCAATTTGGTACCTACACACATGATCTTGTTGTTTCACATGATACCGATGTGCTTAACCACCCCTTAGCCTAAGATGATTCCCATCTCCATATCATTACCCGATGACACACTTGTGTTCTCAATGTTCATACATGACTGTTGATGGAATTGTTACTTAAATGGACCTTACTCTCACTTTGGGGTGCATCCATCCTTTTCCCCCTCCATCCTCATAAAATTCAATTATCTACGTTGTTACGCATCTCATTATCATACAATTATCATTGCATCATTATTTATTATCTTATATTCTTATACAATTATCTCACCATATATCCATTTCTATCTATTTGTTACTTATTTCTACATTTTATCACACATATATCTCTATATATTATCCGATCTACTCTTCATCGCTATCCAAATGCAATTCTCATTCAACCAAATAATCAACACTTCATAATTATTTATGCATCATCACCGATTTCAACAATCCGCATTATCTATCAAATCATCAATACAAACGATGTATACAAAAACAACATAATATATGAATCACTACCAATACCAAAAACAATCATCACATAGTACAAAATAGACATCAACACTAGATAGGTCATCAATACGTGCACACACACAAACATATAATCTAGAATCAAAGTTACAAAATGTAGTCATTAGGGGAATGCTCCCATGCCTCAATATATCCTACATAATATGTCGTATATACTCCTCACTCTCACTATCTATAATCAGTGGAGATATAGAACTCAAAGCTTCATCACTAACCCTACTACGTCAATCTCAAGCTTTGTGTCTCTCCATCTAGCTTTGCAATATGGAATTCTCTCACACCTACTCTCCCGCATATCAGCCTTGGAGCTCCATATATCATGCAAACACATCCCGGATTAGGCCATCCCCTTCCACAACCCGTATCACCCGCTCCATCTTTGTGTGGGCCTCATCACACTCACTCAAAAACGTTTCGCATGTGGTCGCTGCTATCACCATTAGCTCAAACAAATGGGCATGCTCACCCATAATTACATCCACTCACTCTAGCATCCCTCCACCCACGAGCACAATAGGAATGTTGTAAAAAGTAAATATTTGTCGTAAGTGGTCCAGGTAATGTTAAAATGTCAAAGTTTGGGTAATTAGAGAAGTAGGGTCTACATGATTAGGAATTAGAAATATTATATTGGTAATAAAGACAAGGAGTGAGGTCATAAATATTTTGTGTATTTTATTTGTAAAAAGTCTAAAAATGTGGAACCCATGTAAAATGATAAGGTTTATCTTATCTTAACAGATAAGCTTACATGTACAGATAAGAGTTAAGGTATGGAATATGATTCGTCAGAGTGGATTTCTTATCCTATCTTAGAGATAAGATGGATAAGCACGGAAGTTCTATAAATAGAGAGGCCACCCCCTCATTTAGCATAGAAGGAAGTAGTGAGAAATAT
Source organism: Taxus wallichiana var. yunnanensis (assembly GCA_018340775.1). Classification (NCBI taxonomy): domain Eukaryota; kingdom Viridiplantae; phylum Streptophyta; class Pinopsida; order Cupressales; family Taxaceae; genus Taxus; species Taxus wallichiana. The sequence goes on along the minus strand of CM031233.1, from coordinate 166,530,916 downwards.
TGTAGGAAGTGTGCGAAGGAAGCCATCAGTTTAAAGGTGTGTTGAAGAAGCCATTAAGAGGTGTAATTGTAAAGTTTCTCCCATAGTCTTGGTGAAAGGCAAGTGAAGTCAATAACACTTGAAGTACCTCATGGGTGAGATTGTAACAGTTTCATGTTAATATTATAATTTATTTTGATATTTCAGATTTGTCATCATTCTCTTATCATAGTCGATGGTATTCTTGTGTTATGTTGTTTGTTTTGTTTCAGTTACATCCACCAAACTAAAGGTTGTGCATTAGTAAATAATCATAGCACGAGGAGTTCCGGTGAAGAATTATCATAGTGCTTAGGATTGGTGATGACATTTTGGTTCCGTTCTTTGGGGACCATTCCTCGTTAGTGGATTTTACGGAGAGATATTCCCACTTAGTCAAAAATCAATTGGAGGGTAACCTTGTTTTTCTTTTGTGCATAGTAGTTACCATGGTAAAGTCATTTTTGCCATGAATAGTAGTTACCATGGTAAAGTCATTTTTATGGGAATAGTATTTACCGTAGAAAAAGTCACTTTTTACCATGAATAGTATTTACATGATAACTTCACTTTTACTTAGTGAATAGTGTTTACCATAGTAAAGTCGGTTTTACCGCATGATAAGTCAAGTTTTACCATAGTTTACCGTGGTCATTTCTATTTTACTGTAGAAAGGTGTAAAGTCACTTTCTAGTATAGTGATTCCAATTATTTGTGCACATAAGTCTTGTTGATTGTACTTGTGGGTTGGTATTTCACGGTGGTTACTTTTGAAAATGGGAAAGATTCCTATTTTTCAGCTCAATCTAATGAAGATGCTTCTTCTTTCATTCAAGAGTTTAAACGATCTTGTATTTGTAATGGCCTTATAAGAAGGGAACAATGGACTGAATTTTTTCCTACCTTTTTGGATGGTTCAGCACTTAGGTGGTTTGAAACACTAGGTGATAATGTGAAAAATTCATGGGATTTATTAACCGAAAGTTTTCTTGAAGAATTTGGTGAACAACAAAAATATGCAGATCTCATGATCGAGATCACAAAGCTATCCCAAGGAGAGAAGGAGAAGATAAGGGATTATCATGCTCATGTTCTAGAGCTAAGGAGGAAGCTCGATGCCCAGATCCGGAAGGAAGGACTTAGCGGATGGGTTGATGAATGGCGTGGATAATCTCCTCTGTAAGCACTTCATTCTTGGGATGAAGCCGAGAGATCGAGACAATGAGTGAAGTATGTACCGCCCGACTACCATTGAACAAGCAAGGAGATTGCGAAGAAGGCAAGAAGAAAGCATGGAAGAGGAGCCCAAAGAAATTGTTGCTAAAGTAGAGCCTACACCAGCACCTTTGGTCTAGAATCCTGACCACTCCCGGTGAGCACAAATATTTCTCCTAGTACATCTCTTGAGTATGAAGATTTGCTCAAAAAGATGGGTCGATTAACTATTAATCTTCTTGAGGAAAGAATTTAGTTCTCGGGGAGGAGATAGAGGTCAAAAAGAAATATTTCTTAAGTTGTTTGTTATGGTTGTTATAAAAGGGTCATTATAAGTATAATTGTCCAGATAGAGCTTCACATCGGTAAAGGAGATAATGATAAAGGAAAAGCACTGTGAATTCTTTTGATGTAGTAGATAAGAGAAGAAATAATGAAGTAGATGTGTTTGTAACAAAAAGAAAGAAAGAAAAAGATAATCAAGATGGAAATGATCCTAAGAAGATGAAAGAAGAAACTAGTAAGAAACATAGGAGAAGAAAGTTGGGTGTGCGGGATTTTCTGATTTCACAGGGGCAAGGACCATACTCCATCTTGGAAGATCTGTCCAAAAGGCCTATAAATATTACATATGGTCAACTCTTGGCTATGTCTTCTGAGAAGAGGCGGGAGTTGCGAGGTGGACTCAATGCTCGAAGAAGGAAGGAGGTTGAGGTCCCTGTTTTGGAGGCGGGCGGATCCCTATGCTCCACAAGCTGAGGTATTATGTAATGGTATTTCAATTCATGATGTCTTAGTTGATGGAGGTGCTGCAGTTAATGTAATGACCGAGTTTGTAATGAATATGTTGGGTTTAAAAATTGATCGCCCTTGACACTTATGTTAAGGTCATTAAATAAAGGAAAAACTAAACCGAAAGGTGTAGTTTCAAATGTGGCAATATCTGTTATGGGTGTGGTATGTGTGGTAGACTTTGGGGTGATGAAAAATGGTACTTTATTGCGTACCCAATGCTTTCTTGGGAAGACCATGGCTAAGGAGAGTTCATGCGAAACTACTTTGGAATGAAGGTTTCATGACACTTGGACGTGGTAGAGAGGGTGAAGATAAATGTGATCCTCGACATCATAAGCGAGAACACACACAGTGGATTCAAGTGATGAAACCGATGATTGGACATCCTCGATTACTCTAGTACCGGTGAAGTGGACACTTTGAAGATGAAGAAAGTGAGGTGGATGTTTCAGTCATGGATATCCTTCCCGATCACACCAACTCATGACCCCATAAAATTATCGAAGAAGAAGTTGATGATCGTCTCCAACAAATAAAGATTGGTGATCTTTGTGATGGAGAGTGAGAAGGAATCCTACCTCCGGCTCTTTCGAAGGTACATACACCTATTCACTTTTGATTACAAGGAACTCCGTCAAGTAAGTTGGGTAGAACATTGTATTGAGTGGTAGATGGTGCTTAAGCCCATAAAGCAAATGCCATATAGAATGAATCCTAATTTTTCAAGGCGTAAAAGAAGAAATAGATAAGTTGCTTGATGCGGGATTCATATTTCTTGTGGAGAATTGAGAATGGGTTTCTCCCATTGTGATCTCAATAAAAAAGAATGGGAAGCTACGCATTTGTGTTGATTACGGGAAGCTCAATAAGGCAACAAAGAAGGATCATTACCCTCTTCCATTTTGGATCGGATCTTGGGCCAAGTAGGCGGCCAGAGTGCTTATAGTTTCTTTGATGGATATAGCGGCTACTGACCAAGTTCGTATAGCGAGAGAAAGATCAGTTTGAAGACCACGTTCACCACTCCTTGGGGAACGTTTGCTTATAGAGTTATGCCTTTTGGGTTGTGTAATGCTCAGCAACATTCCGGCGTTTGATGAATAGGGTGTTGAACCCTACATTGGGACCTTCATCGAGTATTTACGGATGATTTTTGCATCTATGGGAGCAAGTTGGACCACTGCACCAAATGGAGACAACATTTCAAAGGTTAGATGAAGCACAAGCCTCACTAAACCCTCTGAAAGTGTGTCTTTGGATGTTCTAAAGGTTTTTGTTAGGGCATGTTGTATCCGAGATGGTATTGAGTGCTGATCTGATAAAGTTTCAAAAATCAAAGATTTACCATTTCCTCTTAATAGAAGTAAGTTGAGATCATTTTTAGGCCATGTGGGTTACTATAGAAGGTTCATCAAGAATTTCTCAAAGATTGCACAGCCACTAACCTTGATTCTTGAAGAAGGATGTTACTTATGAACCAGGAAATAAGGCGCATGAAGCTTTTGGACAATTGAAGGAAGCCACTGGTGTCTTCACTGTTTTGAAGAATCCAGTTGGAGCAAGCCATTCATTGTGTACACTGCGATGCCTCGGATGCGGCAGCTAGGAAGTACTTTGAGCCAAAAGGATGAAAATGGGAATGAACATCCAATTTACTTTGGGAGCAGACAAATGAGCAGTGCTGAGGTAAATTATATTGTAACTGAAAAAGAGGCTCTGGCTATCATTTTTGCTGTAAAGAAGTTTAGAAATTACTTGCTAGGGAAAAAATTTCTAGTTGTAATAGATCATCAGGCTCTAAAATATATTGTAAATAAGCCTAACCCATCAGGGAGGATAGCAAGATGGATAATTTTGCTACAAGAATTTGAATTTGATATTATAGATAGGCCAGGAAAGAAGCATGTCAATGCAGATGCACTCTCTCGAGCCTATGATGGTTTAGGATCATCTTGTGATGATGATGATTTCCCGATGCAACATTGTTATCCCTTGACACAATCCCTAGTGAATACATAGATATTTGGAATTATCTGAATGAATTCAAGTTTCTGATGGTGCCAATCAAAGACTAAGAGAAAGATTACTCAAGCCGATCGTCCATATTCTATTACTGCATGGAGTATTATTTTGAATAGGACACGATGGATAGTCTGAAGAGGCGAGTTGGACGTGATCAGGAAGGAACTACTAGAAGAATTCCACAATGGTACATGTGGAGGGCACTTCTCTGGACAACTTATAGCAAGAAGGATCTTGGATGCAGGTTATCACTGGCCCACTCTTTTTAAAGATTGTTATAATTATTGTAAGACATGTGATATTTGTCAAACACATGGTAACCATAAGACTTCATCAACTCCATTATGTCCTATTCTTCCCCTTGGTCCCTTTGAAAAGTGGGAATAGACATTGTAGGTCCACTTCCAACTACATCACGCCAAAATAAGTATATTGTAGTTGCCACAGATTATTTAACCAAGTGGGTTGAAGCTAGGCCATTGAAAACAGCTTCCATGGATGAAGTGGCAAGGTTCATGTATGAACGCATTGTCACCAGATTTGGTTGCCCATTAGAAATTGTAACAGATCAAGGAAGCCACTTCATTAATGAGGTGGTAGAAGCCCTAGTCAATAAGTTTTCTATTAAGCACAGGAAGGCAACAACATACAAGCCAAGCACAAATGGATAGGTGGAACGAACAAATTTTGTGTTGTGTCAAATTCTAGCAAAAGATGCAGCCTTGCAGGTACATAAATGGGATAAAAGGATTCATGCAGCATTGTGGGCATATAGGGCAACATCAAAGTCAGCAACAGGATACTCCCCATTTCAGTTGGCCTATGGCATTGATCCAGTTCTTCCTATTGAGTTTGATATTCCCACTGTGAGAGTTATGAAAAATGAAAGGATGGATGAAAGTGATTCGATAAAAAGAAAGGTTGGTACATCTTCATTTCTTTGGAGGAAATGAGAGAAATAGCAAAGGATACAAGCCATAAGAAGAAAATGAAGCGAAGGAATACTTTGATCAAAAGATCGGTGGTCTCCATTTCATGTGAATGACTTGGTTCTAGTATATGATTCCAGATACAAAAAAGAAGACAGAGAAAATTTCTTCCAAAATGGATGGGGCCCTACAAAATAGCAGTTGTGCATGAAAATGGTACGTACCGACTGGAGGAATTGGATGGCACTCCCATTACGAAATGGGTCAACCACGACAAGTTGAAGATTTTCCAAGCACCAGAATAGTCTACTCAGGGACGGAGTAGAAGCTAGGAAGGGGGAAGATGTCGACACTAAAATTTTCCTCCGTAATTTCTATTTCATTAATGTATGTATTAGGAATAGGATGTTGTTAAGTATAATTAGTAGTAGCGTCTGATAGAAGATAACGGCGCCGTCGATCGGTGCTTGCCAATAATGTAATGTGGATACGGTAATAGTCAAAGTACAATAGGAATGTTGTAAAAGTAAATATTTGTCGTAAGTGGTCCAGTAATGTTAAAATGTCAAAGTTTGGGTAATTAGAGAAGTAGGGTCTACATGATTAGGAATTAGAAATATTATATTGGTAATAAAGACAAGGAGTGAGGTCATAAATATTTTGTGTATTTTATTTGTAAAAAGTCTAAAAATGTGGAACCCATGTAAAATGATAAGGTTTATCTTATCTTAAAGATAAGCTTACATGTACGAGATAAGAGTTAAGGTATGGAATATGATTCGTCAGTGGATTTCTTATCCTATCTTAGAGATAAGATGGATAAGCTGGAAGTTCTATAAATAGAGAGGCCACCCCCTCATTTAGCATAGAAGGAAGTAGTGAGAAATATTGTAGGAAGTGTGCGAAGGAAGCCATCAGTTTAAAGGTGTGTTGAAGAAGCCATTAAGAGGTGTAATTGTAAAGTTTCTCCCATAGTCTTGGTGAAAGGCAAGTGAAGTCAATAACACTTGAAGTACCTCATGGGTGAGATTATAGTAACAGTTTCATGTTAATATTATAATTTATTTTGATATTTCAGATTTGTCATCATTCTGTCTTATCATAGTCGATGGTATTCTTGTGTTATGTTGTTGTTTTGTTTCCAGATTACATCCACCAAACTAAAGGCTGTGCATTAGTAAATAATCATAGCACGAGGAGTTCAGAAGAATTATCATAGTCGGATTCCACATCATCCACATGTATCATTTATATGGTCGGATTTGCCTCATCTAGACATGGGGCACTATTTGTGCTCATATAGGGCTTGACCTCCATCCTCGTCATCTCGGATCCCTAATAGACCGACACCATACATATGGCTCTGGGGGCATGTCCTAAGCCATCCCAAACTATTGATATACCCACTCACCCCGGAATAGCTCTGTCATTCCCGGAAATCGGTCCTCTCTAACCACATAGTCGGCCAAATGCACTGCAACTCAACATCGTCCTCAACCCATCCTCCATAATCTCCATACGGCCTCCAGATAACCATTTTATGGACCATATGATCTAACATCAACCTATATGTGGTCATTTCCATCCTCCTAATCCATATCCCCACCCACCTAGCTACAAAAATATTTTTCCAAGCCCTATCGACCCGTGGTCCACTAAGTGGCCTCACTATCGCTATATGCTCATACGCCCATATATGTAATAGAGTGGTCTTTCCTATCCTACCACCATGGTCTTCCTATGTGAATTTATACAAATCCTTGTATAAATGGTCCAACACACACCATGCCCAAGCATATCTCATGTTATGATCCTATATCCTGCGATAAATCTCATTCATCCTATACAAAATACCAACCCCACCACCCTCCATGACCACTAATGAAGCTAATACAACCTAATGAATTTCGTAAGCACAAACCCTATAACTCCCGGTCACACCCAAGCTAATATACATCTCGGCATACACCCGAGACTCAGAAATTATCACCGTGTAAACCTCATCTGCTGCAAACATATACTACTACCATCACATATACCCACTCTATGCATTTAATGAAAACCTCAATATCCTATATACATCCTCTAGTGTCACCGACATCTCCCCTACTAGAAACCAAAATGTGCAAGTATTTATACACCATCTCTCACACAAGATGTATTGTCAATAATGGCATATTATGGGGTACCTCCCCAATCTAGTAATGTTCTACAAGCCAACATGATCCAATATACCCCACTTATTATCAATCAATCCCAAACCAAGAAATGTACTCAAATGTTGTCCTACGCAGAAATCCTTGAGTGTATATCTCTCTGCACAACATAAAAAAACAACAAAATAAATTATTAGCATGAAAACATGCTTCAAATCAATAATAATGACATCAAAGCAACCTACATTCACCAAACAATACAAAAAAATCAGCCCCTAGACACTAGTTCCTGAAGTGGACACTGAAGACCCCAAGATAGGTTAGTAGTGCCTGGATCTGGGCACTAGTGTCCTAAAAGACAAAAATGCCATGTCCACTTCCGTCTTGGTCATAAATGCCTAGTTTTACAAAATATCTAATTTTTCTAAAAATGATAAAAACAAACACATTTGACAAAAAATCCCAAATTTGATCATACATATCAGTTCCCAGAGTCACCTATGCTACCACGACCACCTTCACCCTCTTAAATATCGTCAAAAATAACTTCCCTGACCCGTGTCATCCTCACAACTCAAAGCTCAAATCACACTCACTCTCGGTTCAAATGAAGTTACTATTCACCTTTTTCATATTACTATATATAGTAATTCAATTTTACTCTACACTATAGTCACTACTTTCTCCTATTCTCGTAACTAATATAAACACACTACTCACCATATCTTAAGCTTCGTTACTCTATTTTTCTCCCATTTACATGCGGCATCTAGATCATGGTATCATCTAGCATCGTACTTATACAATTGTAAACACTTTATCTTCAATTCAGAACACACACTATTCAATATCTACACATACTTTATCAACACTACTACATCTCATATATTATGTATTAGTTATTATTACAATCCTTAACATCCTTAGTTTTATATCAATGCTCATTTCTCCACCCCTCGCCCTTTCTTCGAAAGGAGGCATACAATCGAGATCATTCTATAATTCCTCTTAAGATACAACATAATCAATCGACATTCCTAATACATTACTATCAAATTTTCTCTCATCTCATTCAAATACGGTTACATTTATTCTATACAACAATCAATACTTTTGCTATTTCAAACCCATTCCCCCAAATGACCTAATAAGGAAGCTCAAAAAAATCTCTCCATGAGTAACCTTCCAAATATGTCCTAGTCAATAAAGTATTATCATTCAATCCAATCAATCAATAAAATAACCCTAATTATTCTCACTTCCAAATGTCCTAACTTGGAAGCCGCATTACGTCACCATCGCTTCCAAATGACCTAACTTGGAAGCCATATAATATTATTCAAATTGAAACACTCGTTACTGTAGGAGTGGGGGCAATAAGACATCATTTCCTTTTGTTGGGGAAATAGAAAAGGTTCACACGGACAAAGAGAGCGCATTCAAAGGCATGAGAGTATCGAAAGGATCATCCGTGAATAAGAGAAATAGATTCGGGATTTATCCATTTTCATGATGAGAATCTATTTTTGGAAATATTGTGTGGAGAAATCAAATTGATTGGAGACTCACGCGACACGCATTGGCTATTTTTGGATGATTAGCTACAAAGTGCTTTGCATGGATGCGGGCTAAAGATAGAATTTTGAATTGATAGTTGACTAAGAGAGATATATTGTTAGCATTCTTGCATGTAAGCCTATTTTTGTAACGGCGTGTGGCTAATAATAACATGTGACCTATTTTGGGATTAGATAAGTGGTGAAGGGAAAGTCCCCACCCTTATAAATATGTATTGAACTGTGTAGTAGAGAGAGAGCATAGATATACATGTGAGAACTAGGGTATAGTGAGATTATGCTACTAGATCTATTATGCGCATGAGCGTATACTAATGTGATTGTAACAAATATTCTATGTATTTACTACAATCAATATAATGGGGATTATGGATTGAAACAAGGTATTATCATGGTTATAATTCAGTATCACATGCTTGATTCCATTATGGTTATCCTTTAATGCTATTATTTTCTAGATCTAGATCTAAATATGCATTGTAGAAAGATATATTAGCTATATATTTGAATGATTAAAGTCTTCATCATGCTAACATCCTGCAACAACAACCCTAAAGAGGGGCTTGGTACCTTTATGTGCTTCGGGTGAGTGCTTAGTCTAGGCTGAGTGATGTGTCAGTGTGTCTGGGATTGTATTGGTGAATTCTAGGCTGCATCATTGGTTCCATTGTCGGGACCTCTTTTTCAATTGTTTTCAGGATGGTTCACGATGAAGACATACCGGTTGACCTTAGAAAGTGTTGAGGAGTGGATACATAATTTGGAAGAAGAATACGCATGGTGGTTCAACACTGGATCTAATTTTAACGCATGCATGTGGGTGGAACAGAATCTATATGAGAGTTTCTTTGATATATTTCTAGTAGAATTGTACGAGTGGTTGATTGTGTATGCATCTAATCAAAATTTGAGTTATCATGCACTTGTCTGACGAAGAAAAAATTTTCAGGCCCTTTATGATGTTGATTTGATTTAGACTCAAGCTATGGATATACGTGGTTCATGGTGTTTTGAAAAGCTATATCTTGAGTAATCAATTTCCACTTATTTGTGTCCAAAGGTATCTCGAATTCCAATTTTTATGATATCCAAAGGGAACTTACTGCAAAGCATTCCACCGCGATCAAGATCTTGATGGGAACTTTGAATTTGGAGATTAAACCGATGGCTAACTAAAACCAACCACACATGCGGGGCAGCAGGGGTAGGTTTTGTGAAAAATGATAGACCTAGTGGCGAAAGGCGAGAGAGGAAAGGTAGCTTAAGTATAATGAGGCATGCAAGAGGAAGGCTGCAGAAGTAGTGGGATGTTGTAGAGTAAATGGCGTTGTGGAGAAATATAGTTCGGGAAGGAGTTGAAGTTCACGCAGAAGACATGGAACCCGAGCCTCAGGAACTCCCCCATTTAGGAAAACATGATAGGGAACCCTCCTCAGCCTCACGTAGAAGTGTGCCAGCAGAGACGACCTGGGCCATGGGCGCGCATCTAAATCCACCTAACAACCTTTCCCTTGTGCTTGGTTTTCTAGCATCTAGTACAACAAGCAGTCAACAAGATAATTCAAGCAGTGGGAGAGTAGGAGCAAGTATTATAAGAGGCACAATGATGGCAAGGAAAATGACTTCGTTGTTATATGGGATTACCTTTTAGTGTATCATCGATCTACAAAATACGGCGCGCTGATTTTGGAATAACTTCTGGAAGTGGTAACGCTTCACAGACTATCAAGGTATAGTTCAATTCTACTATTGGGACACAGGGAAGTACATCTTCTAGTCTAACACTAGCTATAGGTTCGGGATCAGGAGGCATAGGTAGCTCTAGTTCCAATGGATCTGGTGGTTCTAGAGGTAGGGAAACACAAGAGGTTCTGATCAGGTGGGCAAGGTCCGTACCAACCCCATAATATTTACATGGAGATGTCTCTTCATCTTCCAGATATAGGGGCATAGAAGATGCTACTAAACATGTGCATATGTGTGAAATATTGTGGTGCGCAAAAGGAATCATGGCTTTTGAGCGTAGGGAAATCCAATTTTCTACCATGTTACAGGTGCACCCACACTGTGACAAATTTTTGACCTTGATCATATTTGCATAGATTATATAGCTTTAAAAGATGCATTCCTTAAAGAATTTCACATCCCAGTTTGATTAAAACAATATAAGTGCCCTATTAGATATTAAGCAAGTGCACTACTAAAAATGTCAGTATGATGCCCATTTTAAAACACTTTGTTATCTAAGCTTTCTTATGGCATACACACAATCCAACATGCATAATGGTTCGTTGTGGGATTGATTACCCTCTACAAGGGCATTATCACATAAGACATACACTGATCCACACAAAGCACTTGAAGAAGCTTTACACGCTAAGGTAGTTGGAAGTATAGATACTGGGGTGAGCTCGTTTTTAGAAGCACATATCGTAGCTATGACAAAGTAGTTGGAGAAACTATCAAAAATTTAGCACATGAGATGCACACAGGATTTTGGTGCATTGTGAAGTAGAAGGTCACACAAAGGATAGGTATCTTCACGGTCGATATGCTCGTTGTTGGATTGTGAGATATGCCATTTAAACCATGATGTTAGTCATTGCCCATTATTACAATGCACGATAAGGAAGAACGTTTCAAGCTACTGTAAAATATGCAGGTCCATGACTCATGACACGAAAGACTATCGGCTGATTGGTCAGATCCATGATGCTTATAGATATTGGTGTATGATATATAGGAGTTTCAAATAAATCTAAGGGCAAACGAACAAGCATCGGGACCAAGATCACAATCAAGCGCGCTATGATCAGAATGAAGGGTGTTTTGAAGGTGATCATGGCAGAGGTTGAGGATACCATGGTGGATTCGGAGGATGAGGCCATGGTAGTGGAAGAAGTGAGTTCCCTCATGGAACATGTTATACATGCGGATCTCTTGATCACTATAGGTGTGAATTTCCTTAGAATATTACATGTTCTTTTTGTGGAAAGAACCATAGCTATGAGGAGTTCCCTAACTTGTATGAGCATCTTAGTAAGCAGCATAAACAAGAAAATAAAGGCGCGGGATGGTTAGGATACATCGCACTTTTGAAAATCAGTGGATGCCTAAGTTGGAGGCAAAGTCTGAGGCATTACAAGTGAAGATCACGACCCGTGCTGAAACGGTATGCGCTAGAGAAGCATTACAGAAAAATCCTACCATCACTAAGGAGGAAGTTCTTCATGCACAATACCCAAACCCTACCCATCGAAGGAGGTTTTTCAGAAACCATGGAGGTACTTAGGAATCTTCAGGGTGAGATACAATACTTAAAAGAGCAATCACGGAAGGTGGAGCAAAAGAAAGTATCAGAGACGGTCCAAAATAATATAGATGACTTAAGGGAAGTGTGTAAAATGTTGCACCAGGAAAATATCATTCCATTATTAGGGGATTGGTTAAAGGGAAACACTCCACGTGTAAGTATTGAGACTAGACGATAGATCCTGCATGTGAATCTTCCCCCTTATAGCCTAGATTATGACAAGGAAATCACTCAGAATGCTATTGTGGATGGGTGGCTATTGAGTAATATACTAATTGATATGGGCACGGAAGTCAATGATATTACCTTATATGCGTGGGTATAAATGGGAAGACCCCCATTTCAGCCATCCTTTAATGTATTGTTCATGGCTAATCGACTAAGGCCACTCCCATCGGAGTTTTGAAAGATGCATCCATTACCATACAAGGAGCCAAGTTCATTAGATATTTTGAGGTTTTAGCATTGCTAGAGTCGATAGCTTCCTAACTCTATTGGGCATCCTTGGTGCTATGCAAAATAATGTTGATCTTCACTCAACAAAGGATATATCAGTTTTGAAAACAAGGAGGAGAGAGTTATTATCCCTTTAACAGATTACAAATTTGTGCCCTGTGTTGAGCCCTTAAGTGAAGAAGATATTAATAGAATTTATGTACGCATCATCCGAGACCCGGAGATGCTTGAGCAAACTAAATACGGAATAATTCAGTGGGAGGATGCACAATCTATTAGCGATACTACAAGTGTTGCTTGTGATAATTGGGCTCATAGAACTTATGAGTTGGTAGGGTGCAAAGTAAAGAGCATATTTCCTAGAGGCGAAAATTGTGTTATGTTAGAAGGATAGGTAATAAATAGGTACATTGTTACACCGCAGAGAAGGAGATCCTATGGTATTTTTAACGCCATGGAGGAAAAATGGATAGACCCGTTGGAAAGAAGAAATATGCTAGCATATACACTACATGGGACAACAACACGCTGGTGGGTGGTCCACAAGGATAATATTATAGGATGGAATGAAATTAGGATTTATCTTTCTACTAGGTTCTTCAGGAGCAATGAAACTACTCAAATCTATACTTATCATTGTAATCAACCCGTTCACACCATGTTCAAAAGTGTGAGAGACTCCCGAAAAAGGACATACAACTTTACCACCTTCACTATGGGTGCACAAGTTTTATTCCACTTTACAAGGATGTGCACATGCTTGGTATGTATATGAAAAACTCCATAGAGAGACTGGAAATTGGCAGGATTTAATTGCAAGAATGACTTAGACATTTGACTTCTTCTCTACAAAGCCTCCGAGTGGAAGAAGCATTGAAATTCATAAAGCACTTAACTATGGGAGATAGTTCCAAGGCTAAAGAACTCCTTCATGAGTTATTGGATGAAGGGGACTTAGGAGCGCATCTTATTGAAGAAACAAAGGTCGATGCAACACTACTTCAATGCGCTTGCCTTGAGAAAGAAAAAGGAAAAATGGTTTACTTAGTGGATGATCCAGAGGATCCTCACGAGAAACACCGATCTAAGATCTCCTCGAGAATAAGTTGCAGTCATTTTTAAAGCATGGAGAAAAATTATACGATTCTAACGACATCTTGTTTGCAGGAAACGAAGCTTGTTTGCAAAAGTTATAGCCCGCTGAAATTTTTGGGAAACTGGAAAAATTTGGAGTTTTGTGCAGGTTGGACATGTGCACGCTCACCAAGTGTTTCAATTATATTGGGACACGTGGATGAATTGTGTGACGTACTAAAAATGGGTTTTCAAACGCCGGTCTTGGACACTCGTTCTCGAGACAAATGGACCCCACTATTTCTTGGTGAGGGGCCCTCGGCCGTTCGACACACTCGATTATGGAGGGGTGCCTTGGCCTCCTTCTCATTTAATCATTAAACCAACTTGTGTATATAAACTCCTATAATTGCCTTTGCGCTATGCATGTGGGACTATTAGACATGCATTATTTAAATTATGCAATTTCCACGCATTGCATATTAATTCACTATACCACATTCCACGCCTTATCCTTATCCAACTGTCACGCATTATCCTTGGCTTAGTTTTAGCACCTAAAAATACCAACCATGCGTTGTCCCAAGAAATGCGCCCTCTACATAAGCAATCACGGTGGCTCTTAAGCCAATTCAAACCGCCCTCCTTGGCATTATTAAATGCCTACCTATTTACACACCCCCACAATGTGGGATAAAACACTTCAAAAGCACCTAAGGAGAAGGAGGAGAAGTGGAGGGGATTGGAACAGCTGACCTCCCAAGCAAAAGTATAGGCACCTAACCATTGCGCCAGCTATTTGGAAACAGTATAAAAGGAGGGATATTATATTTGTAAGGTATTCGGGACTGTGTGAAATTATTGTAATGCTCATAACTTGAGCTAGGATTGGAATTTAGAGGAGATGTAAAAAGTATCCCTGTTATTTTTGATAGAGGAAGATCAGTGAGAAGGTCAGAATTTTGTAGAATTCTTCGTAAATAATTATTTTCAAGATTTTAATAGATCGGTCCCATTCATCGGACCCGGAGACGTAGGCCTCAAGCGCCGAACTCCGTTATCAATTCTTGCATCAAATTGCTGGTGAATTCTCTTCATTTCTTTCAATATTTGCATAGTACTTGTAGTTTTTATTCTTTTATTAAAAATACAAAAGGATATAATGCTCAAATTTTACATCGAAAATCAATACAAAGCAAGAAAAATGTGTGTGCACAATTGCTAGTTAAATTTGGTTTTCAGATCATTGGTATCAGAGCTGGTTTTGACTGATTTTTGGTTCAGTTTAACGTGTTTTGGATTGCAAGTTGTGTGTTGGATGTTAACAAGGTCTCGATCTAAGAAGGGTGAAGGAGAGTTAGTTGAAGGAGATCCCAAAATTGGTACCAGACGATCTCGAAGTCCTACAATGGTGGATCGAGAGGAAGTGGAAGAAAACTTTCGTCAATCATTCCAACAGATGAAGGAAATGGTGGAAGAAATGTACCAAGATAGGCAAAGGGAAAAGGGAACTAGAGGAGGTAAGAAAGAAGAAATCTCTAGTTCTAATATTCCAAAAAGAGACTCTTTAAAATCTGATTTTCTTTCATTAAAGTTAGATATCAAGTTTGAATTGCCTATGTATACTAGAGAGCTAAATGCAAAGAAGTTGGATAACTGGGTCAAGCAAATAGAAGTATATTGCAGGGTTCAGAGAATTGTTGATGATGAAGAAAAGATTCATCTGGAAACTCTTCGGATGGGTGGCACAACACTCATTTGGTGGGAGAGTAAGCTTCAGGAAGTGGAAGAAAACAAAGGTATAGAAATCACTTCTTGGTCTGAATTTGTTTCAAATCTTAGGCAACAATTTTATCCTCTTGGTTATAAGCAACAAGCTATGATGGATTGGCAAACATTAAGACAAAATAAGGGAAAAAGTGTTCAAGAATACACACAAGAATTTAGGAAAAGGGCTCTAATTCTGGGAATTTCCCTAAACACAGAAGAAACACTGCTCAAATATATTGGTGGATTGCATAGTTATCTAAGGCATATGATACTTGTTTTAGGTCCTACTAATCTTGATGTAGTATGTGTTCAAGCAACCCATCTAGAAGCATGAGGGAAAATGACAAAGGAGTCCTCTTTCTCTTCTTTAAATCAAAGAACAAGCAATGATCTGAAGGAAAAGGTTCGAAAGAACAAGGAAAAGGAAAGGGTAAGCATAAAACAAACTCTACTGTTAAGAAGGAAGATGAAAAACCATTTTGTAATCATTGTAAAAAAAACCATGATGAGTCTAAATGTTGGAAATTACATCCTGAAAAGAAGCCTAAATGGATGGTTAAGAAAGGAAAAGAAAAGAAAACAAACACTATAGTGCATGATCTTGGTTTTGATTCAGGTGATGAAACCAAAATCACAGCTATGAGTTTTCAAGGTAAATCAACTCTTTCAATTTCCAACAATAGCACTACAGATGTTGCATCTTCTTCTAGTAAACAAACTATACCTGACGATAAGAAAAGAAATGAGCTTTTCCACATTAGAGTAATTTCAAAGCATATGAAAATTGATACTCTTTTTGATAGTGGATCTCAAGCTAATCTAATTTCTGAGGAGGTTGTTAAGAAACTAGGACTCAAAACTAAACCACATCCTAAGCCTTATCCTTTGGGTTGGGTTTGTGATGATGCAAAACTACAGGTAACTAAAACTTGTACTTTCAGATTTGCCATTACAGACAAGTTTATTGATGAGGTTGAATTGGATGTAGTTCCTTTGGATATTTGTGGGGTGGTTTTGGGAAGTCCTTATTTGTATGATCGTAAAGCAATATTCTATAGGGAAGAAAATAAATATTTGCTTGTAAAGGATGGAATTGAGTTTATTATTAGAGCTCACCGTGAAAAGAATAATCTATCCTCGTAATCACAGCAGTCAAATGAAAAGGCTTCTAAACTCAAGCAAAATTTTTGTGCTCATGGTGGTCAAATTCAAGGAAAAAGAAAATGAGATGGCTTTTGAGACTTACGATCTAAAACATAAGGATGAATTGGTAAAAATTGTTTCTCATTTTGATGATGTTTTTCAGGATCCACAGGGTCTACCTCCCAAAAGAGGGGTTCAACATGAGATACAGTTGCTTCAGGATGCACCTCTTCCCAATATCGGAATGTACAGGTTGTCAGTAGTAGAGAACGAGGAAATCAAGAGACAGGTAATGGAACTTTTGGCTCAAGGTATAATTCATCCAAGTACATCCCCATGTGGTTCACCAATTATATTGGTTCCTAAGAAGGATGGCACTTGGCGAATGTGTGTTGATTTCCATGCTTTAAACAAGATTACTATAAAGAATCGTTACCCTCTTCCTAGAATAGATGATTTACTAGATCAATTAAAGAATGCAATTTATTTCACTAAGTTAGACTTAAGAAGTGGTTATCACCAAGTAAGAATTGCAGAAGGTGATGTTTGGAAAACTGCTTTTAAAATGAAACAGGGATTGTTTGAATGGTTAGTGATGCCTTTTGGTTTGTGCAATGCACTAACAACATTCATGAGAGTTATGAATGAAATTTTTAGACCATTCATTGATAATTTCGTTATTGTCTACTTAGATGATATTCTTATTTTCAGTAAGTCATGGGATGAACATGTTAAACACATCTAGAAAGTCTTAGATGCACTAAGGAAAGAGAAATTGTATTTGAAGATGTCAAAATGTGAATTTGGAAAAACATCTTTAATTTACTTGGGTTATATTGTAGGAAATGGAGAATTGAGAATTGATCCTACAAAAATAGAGGTTATTGTGAAATGGCCTAGACCCACAAATGTGACGAGAAGTTAGAAGTTTTCTAGGTGCAATTCAGTACTGGAGAAAATTTATTGCTTACTTCTCATTTATCAGCATCTCCTTTGCATGCTTTGACAAGTATTAAACAGTCTTTCGGTGGGGGAGGAAAACAACAAAAAGCATTTGATACACTTTGAAAGAGAAGATAAGTACTTGCTCCGATCTTGCACTTTCGGATTTACAACATTCATTTAAGATTGAGATGGATGATAGTGACTATGCAATGGGGGCGCTTTTGATGCAAGAGAACAAACAACCAATATGTTACCATTCGAAACCTTTACAAGTGCGGTAAGAAACTATCCAACTTATGATAAAGAGTTATATGCTTTGGTTCAAAGTGTTAACAAGTGGAAGCATTATTTAATGGGAAAAGAAACAATTATCCATACTTGACCATCAACCACTTCAATACTTACAAACACAAACTAAATTACAACAGTCTAGACATTTCGGTGGATGGGATTTTTGCAACAATTTCATCTTGTAATTAGGTATAAAAAGGTATTCAAAACAAGGTTGCCGACATGTTATCCAGACCACCAAAGTGGTAGTAGATCTATTCTTTTCGAGCATAGTTCTTTGGCTCATGTTAGTTCTGAGGAACAATATGTAAATGATGTTGATTTTAGAGAAGTGTATGAGGATCTAGTAAGTGGAAACAAGTAGGAGAAAAGATTATCATTTGCATGAAGGATTGTTATATCATTCCTGAAAACTTTGTATTCTAGAAAATGAGCATGTGCATATGATTAGGAAGCACATACTTCTCTTATTTCAGGGCATTTTGGTGTTAGTAAGACAGGTTGCACATTTACAAAAATATTGCTATTGGCCTAGAATGCATGAACATGTAAACCAGTATATTAAGGGATGTGTTCTTTGTGCCACAAGAAAGCCAAGTAACAGGAAATTAAGACTTTACACTCCTCTTCCTGTTCCAACACGGCCTTGGGAAAGTGTTTTCATGGACTTTGTAGGAGGCTTGCCCATGACACAGAAGAAACATGATTACTTATATGTGGTAGTGGACAGATTTAGCAAAATGTGTGTGTTGATTCCATGTACTAAACAAATAAATGGTGAGGGAACTGCACATTTGTTTTTTCAGTTTGTTTGGGTTCATTTTGGTTTACCTACTTCAATCATATCTGATCGGGATTCTAGATTTCTTGGGGAATTTTGGTCAACATTGTGGGGGTTAATGGACACAAAACTGAAAAAGAGCATTGCTTTTCATCCACAGACTGATGGTCAAACAGAGGTTGTAAACCGCACAGTGGTACAATTACTTAGGGGCTATAGTAACAAACATCCTAAATTGTGGGATTTTTCATCTTTATTATGTGCAACATGCTTATAATCGTGCCTTACATTCTTCTACTTTGAAGTCTCCATTTGAGACTTGTTATGGATATCTGCCTAATTCTCCATTAGATATATATTATGGACATGAAACTGTTGTTAATGGTGCAAGTGATTCTGACAAGGCTAAAATATTTGTGCAGAGAATACAACAGGTTCATCAGTATGTCCGTGAACAATTAGAGAAAAGTCGAAGCTAAGTACAAAGCCGGCATGATAAACATAGAACTGATCACAAGTTCAAAGTGGTGATTTATTTTGGCTTCACATCAGCAAGGAAAGACTGATAGGTGAAGGTAAAAAATTAAAACCTATACGGTATGGTCCGTTCCAAATATTGGAAAAAATTGGTAACAACGCTTTCCGGTTGGATTTACCTCCATATATGCAAATCTACTCAATTGTAAATGTTGAGAATTTAAGATTGTATGAACCACCTATGATTGTTGATCATGATGATTCTAACATTATGCCTTCCATTGATGATTTTGCTCTTGAGTATCTTGATGAGTTGCAGGAAGACATCATTTTGGACAGGAAAGTAAGAACTTCGTGAAGGGGTGATATTGAGTATCTTCGTGTTGGGTTCAAAGGCATGCATCCGAACAAGGCTAAATGGATGGAAACCGAAAGGTGAGGGAGAAATACCCTCACCTATTCACCAATTAGGTTGACTTTTGGGGTCTAAAAGTTTCTCAGTGGGGAGGAATGATCCAGAGGATCCTCACATAAAAACTGATCTAATATCTTCTCAGAATAAGTTGCAGTCATTTTTAAAGCGTGGAGAAAAATTATATGATTCCGATGACATCTTGTTTGCAGGAAACAGAGCTCGTTTGCAAAAGTTATAGCCCGCTGAAATTTTTGGGCAACTGGAAAAATTTGGAGTTTTGTGCAGGTTGGACGTGTGCACGCTCGCCAAGTGTTTTGATTATATTGCGACACGTGGACGAATTGTGTGACGTACTAAAAAAATGGGTTTTGGAACGCCGGTCTTGGACACTCGTTCTCGGACAAATGGACCCATTATTTACTGGCTGGGGGCCCTCAGCCAGGTTCGACACACTTGATTATGGAGGGGTGCCTTGGCCTCCTTCTCATTTAATCATTAAACCAACTTGTGTATATAAACTCCTATAATTTCCTTTGCGCTATGCATGTGGGACTATTAGACATGCATTATTTAAATTATGCAATTTCCCATGCATTTTTATTAGCTAAACTTACCTTGCATTGCATATTAATTCACTATACCACATTCCACGCCTTATCCTTATCCAACTGTCACGCATTATCCTTGGCTTAGTTTTAGTGCCTAAAAATACCAACCATGCGCTATCCCAAGAAATGCGCCCTCTACATAAGCAATCACGGTGGCTCTTAAGCCAATTCAAACCGCCCTCCATGGCATTAATAAATGCTTACCTTTTTACACGCCCCCACAATGTGGGATAAAACACTTCAAAAGTGCCTAAGGAGAAGGAGGAGAAGTGGAGGGGATTGGAACAACTGACCTCCCAAGCAAAAGTATAGGTGCCTAACCATTGCGCCACTGTTTGGAAACAGTATAAAAGGAGGGATATTGTATTTGTAAGATATTCTGGATCAGTGTGAAATTATTGTAATGCTCATAACTTGAGCTAGGAGTGGAATTTGGAGGAGATGTAAAAAGTAACCCTTGTTATTTTTGACAGAGGAAGACTGTGAGAAGGTTAGAATTTTGTAGAATTCTTTGTAAAGAATTATTTTCAAGATTTTAATAGATCAGTCCCATTCAACCGGACCCGAGACGTAGGCCTCAAGTGCCGAACTCCGTTATCAATTCTTGCGTCACGATTTCTGTGGTGAATTCTCTTCATTTCTTTCAATATTTGCAAAGTACTTGCAGTTTTTATTCTTTTATCAAAAATACAAAAGGATATAATGCTCAAATTTTACATCGAAAATCAATACAAAGAAAGAAAATGTGTGTGCACAATTGCTAGTTAAATTTGGTTTTCAGATCAGTGGATGATGAGGAAGTAGAAAATCTAGATGTAAACCATTCAACATATAGGCATGAGGTATTGGAAAGTGCAGATATGACCACATGTGCCTATCATGAACCTATGAAGATAAAGAGGGTGAATATTGGATTAGATGTTGAGCCTAAGGAAGCCATAATTGGGGACTATTGGTCAGACTCTAAAGTGGAAAAAATCATAGAGTTACTAAGGGATTATCATGACTTATTCCCTAGGGGGTACCATGAACTTAAAGGAGTGCATGAAATGTTAGGGAGATGAAGATAAAGCTTAAAGAGGGTAGCGCACCCAAGTTAGGAAGAGACCTACAGGATGCACCCAACTTACGTGAAAAGGTCAAAGAAGAGATTGATAAAATGCTGAAATACGGAATTATCAAACCCTTGATGAGTTAGAATGGGTTAGTCCAATGGTGATCAGTATCAAGAAGGATGGAAGGATTAGGATTTGCATGGATTACAAGGAGTTGAATGCTGCATGTGTGACTAATCCCTTTCCTATGCCATTCACTAAGGAAATACTAGAAGGTGTTGTAGGGCATGAAATCTATTCGTTTATAGATGGGTTCTCTGGGTATCATCATGTTGGATTGCCTAGGAGGATCAGGAAAAGACTACGTTTACTACTAAATGGGGTAGCTTCACCTATACTTTGTAATGCCTTTTTATGTCCCGAAAAATGCACTGCTTATATTTTCATGCATAGTTGTTCAAACATTCAAGGAATTTATTCACAACTTCTTACAGGTCTATTTAGATGATTGGACGGTGTATGGATTAGTTAAGGATCATTGTGACAATCTACACTTAATGTTTGAAAGATGTAGACAGTTGAGTATCTCCTTGAACATTGAGAAGTGCAAATTTGCTTCACCATTTGGGATATTGCTAGGACACATAATCTGCATAGAAGTTTTATTAGTTGATCCAACCAAGGTTGCAATCATTATAGGCCTAAGGGAACCTGCCATCATCAAAGTGAGTGGTGGATTTTTGGGTCATACAAGATATTACAGAAAGTCTATCAAAGGATATGCCAAAGTTATCACACCTTTGGAAGAGTTACTAAAAGGGAAAGGTATGTTCTACTGGGGAGAACCACAATAATGTGCATTCGAGACATTAAAGGAAAAACTTACTACCACGCCTATTCTGTGTTTTCCTTCATGGGACCAACCCTTTCATGTACATTTTGATGCCTCTGACACGACCATTGGTGTGGTGTTGGCTCAACCTAAAGAAGGTATTGTAGATTATCCTATTTGCTTTGTTAGTAAAAAAAGTTGACTCCTGAGACTAGAATTACGCAACTACAGAGCGTGAAGCTTTGTTAATGATCTATGTGCTACATAAATTTCAGCAAGTACCTACTAGCTACACCATTCGTCTTTTATACAGATCACATGACATTGAAGTATTTGGTAAACAAGCCCATTCTACAAGGGTGCATATGTCAATGGGTGCTCTTATTTCAAGAATTTGATTTCACAGTTGTGGTAAAACCAGGGAAAAGTAATTCGGACTAGACCATCTATCCAGAATACAGTCATGAGAAGAAGCACATGTAATTGAAGATACCATGCCAGATGCATAGTTATACAGGTTACAACGAGTGCCATTAGAACTAGAGGACATTGTTGTCTTTCTACGAATAGGATAGCACCAGAAGGAATGAAATCCTTGGAGAAGAAAACAACTTACTATACATGAGCCCTTGCATGTTGATTAGTGGTGACTGTGCAAGTTAGGTTGATGAGGTATTACACCGTTGTGTATTGGAACATGAGTGCACAGATATTATGGAAGAAGCACATGGTGGTATTGCAAGTGGACACTATGCAGGTGATGCAACTACGCCAGTGTAGATTCTACTCATTGGATTATGGTGGGAGATCCTATATAAAGATTGTAAGAAATTTTGTAAGGCATGTGATCATTTCCAATGCCTTTGTAGAAACTAGGTCGAAGATGGAATGCCTCTAAGACACATTATTAGCTCGAACTATTTGATAAATGGGCTATAGATTTTGTGGGTCCTATTTTGCAGTGCGTGTAGAAGCTGGATCACGCCGCATCATAACTTACACAAATTATCTAACCAGTGGGCGGGTAAATCATTGTCGCCAAATCACTGCACCCTCCGAATGGCCAGGATGTGAATAGGATGTTCGGTGTGATTGAGACACATGGGATCACCTCTCAAGCTTGTGGGACTTGGGCTCGAGGTGAACCTCCGGAGAAGGCCGGCTTCCTCTTCCTAAACTAAGTGTTGTACTACTTCTAGTGTAACAAAAATGATTATCTAATCCTACGTTAACATTTTCATGGGGTTTTAGGGAAAGAGATTTACAGAAATGAAACTATACTAGAGATGGTGATGCACCAAATAAAGGGTTTCTTTAGATTCAGGAAGGGTTAATTTAAAGAGGGTGTGTGCACCACAGTCAACTTCACCTACCGCAACTTAGAGAGGGTACAAGATACCAAAAACTAAGAGACACGCATTCCCTTGGTTAAACTTTATCGACCAAGAAATATACCAGGCTTCCCAGTGAAGAAGGATGAACTCAAGAAGGGTGAACAGACACCACAACTCAACTGCATGCAATACTTCACCACTCGATAAGCACAGAACTCCAAGAACCTGCAATAGAACTTAAACTTGCACAAAGGTACCCGCAAGTATGAGAAAGGCACAAAAGAAGCACGAAGGATGAAAGGACCGAGATTAGTCACAAAACACACACTTTTATTGCTTCAATAACATGCACAATGCATCATACATTTAGAAGAGGAAATAGTTGCCATTACAGTCTTGAAGAGGAGGCTTGAAAGTTCTCTCAACACACAAGAACAACTTGTAGAAGAGAGAGGATTCTTGAAAAGTATACACTTGCTTAAGATATCTAACTGTCCAACTTGTCTGAACTATTGGAACCCTTTGAAATGAGCTTCCAACTTACATTTATAGAAGAATATGTGAGAAAGAAGAGGAAAGGTCATAATTACATTCCTAAATTGAAGGCCCATGATGTATTTATTGCAGTTAGTTGAACCACCTGAGAAGGTTCCATCATGGGTCATTAATTGCCTGATGACCTAGTCTTCTTAATTAATTAAAAGAATATTTAAATAATAATAATAAATATTATTATTAAAATATTTAAATAAAAATATTAATTTAATTAACATAATGTTGGGACCCCCCGTTGACCCGTTTGACTTGAAGAGGAGGGGGGTCCATGTGGATAGAGTCTGCACATAGCCAAACTCGATGAGCTTCGAATCCTCTAACTCGGTGTTGCACTCGATTTTTGACCCCACACTAACTCTTTCCTTGCCTTGGTAATCGGGCTCTTTTGCATTGAGTCCTTCGAATGGTGAGCTATCAAACTCGATTCTTATCATTTTCCTCTGTTAACTCGAGGCCATTTACGTTCAAACTTCATGAAACGACACCACAAGCTCCCTGCGAAGTCACCGAGCTCTTCATCCAGCAAACGATCTTACCTTTCCTGGGCTCAAACTCACTTGAATACCGAGCTTAACCCAATATTTCTAAAAAGAATGGTTTTACCACAATGCTCAGGATTCTTCCTCATCATATAACACTTGTAGTAAGAATGTTTTGGCTTTGCCATAATAAGCACAATTGTACCTTCCAAACGATGAGAAAATGCCATTACCAATAAAGACCTAATGCTGCCATGATGATGACCCAGGCTCATGCCCATAACATGTCGATAGACACCCTTGAGACTGATTTTTGGCCAAAGAACCCTTCGGTATTTTGGCAGTGCATTCGGCAATCTCGGCTCCAATCAACAATTATGCCACTATTGGGATCTTAGTATGGAATGGGTAGTCAGTGAGCTACACAAAATACTCATTTTCCGAAACTAAAAAGATCCTTTATGATACAATCTGCAACACATAAAAGAATCCCTTCAAAAATACATCAACAACAATTGGAAGGGCAACCAAGAGGACCTTGGAAAATAGATAGAGTAATAACCATATGAATTCTTCCTTAGTCGTGGATCAAAGCTAATAGAAATAAAGCTAGATAAAATTAGCTTGAAACTACAGTATAATCGTCCATTGTTTAAAAACAAGCTTCTCTGAACCTGGTAAAAGAATATTTTTATTGTCTGATTGGACGTACATAATGGAAGGGTATAAATATTGCCTACTACCCACAGAGTTTCTCAAAGAGACCATTTACAAGTGACAAGGATGTAGCATGCAAAATGGCCGACCAGGTATTTCAGAGTTGACCTTCACATTCAATTCGTTTCTAGGAGAAAACATGCTGAGCAATATGAATCGTTTCATTCTGCACCGTTTTAAACTTCCATCTCCTGACTGGGAAAATTTTATGAAGCCTTGAATAGTGTGACTCCAATCCATCATATACGGCAGTGAATATTTGTTTCCTGCAGCTGTCTGCTTGAAGCGCTAAAACGGCTTCTACTATAATGCAACATGCCTGCTGCCTGTGCGTGGGAGTTTCTCGCGACCACCGAATGCTCAGAACTATACAGAGGATGAGGAGAAGGTCGTGGAGCTATCTTAGCCGATTCAAAGTCTGAAAGTTCAGTGGAATCCTAACAAGGGCGAGATCTGTATGAAAGGAGACACTTTCTCGTATGATCTATGAAACCCAATCCATATTCCATGCAACACGCATCCTTTGATCTCCATGCACTCGCCGCTCCACTCGGCGTTTGACTCGTTCCTCCAACCTGGCGTCATTCTTGACTCGCACAACGTGCTCTGATCCTATTTACACGGCCCGTGCGGAAGTCTGATGTTGGATAGCCATCGTATTGTCTCCACTTGGCAATTTGATCCGATTTCTCCCCTACGCGAGGTTTGATCATGGCTTACCACGGTTATATTTCCACTTGGCAATCTGATCCAATTTTTCCAACGCGGAGTGAACAATTCTCAGCAAGGATTAACAAATCGGCCGCCATCATCAAATTTCCACTTGGCAGTTTGATCGGATTTCTCCCATTTTTTGGCAGTAGACTCAAACTTCTCCCACGCCCGGAATCTTTTCAATGGCTTGCCATCCACGAAAACCCACTTGGCATTGCTCACCTTATTTCCCACGTCCGGGATTGGAGTGCGGGGTTTCGTTATCATTTGGCCATATTTCATTTTGGACAGATGGCCACCGACTTCCACCTTTCCGCTCAGCGTGAGGAGACATCATTTTCTCGGTGCAAACATTTCAGCTGTAGCTTGTAAGGTGTGATAATTCCGACAGAATCCTTTATGCTTGCCAACTTAGTGACTCGTTGAAGATGCTCATATAATTGCAAAGCAAATTATGCTCCATGAATATTCTGATATGAAACAGTTCCACCTCTATGAGATCCACTTCCATGAGTTACATCGTAAAACAAGTAAGATCTCAATAGAGAATCTTTGTAATAAATTTCCTCAGGTCTCCTGGTAACACTCTCACTGTCACTTAATCGATTTTCATAAAAATATCTTGAAGGAAAATCCCGAATTTGAGGATGCATTCGATGCTGATCAGATAACATAGTTGGATGACTTACTTGCTCAAAAAGGCTTCTACTATACTGCAACATGCCTGTGCATCGAATGCTCAGCCGCTTTGAGCGTAGAACTGAAATTCTCCTAGGAAAGTGCCGTGAGGAAATAATTGGCTATACGCAGCAGCTACAGGGTAGAGAAGTAAACTTATCTCAGAAAATGAGTGGCCTCCAGAGAGAGTCGATTGCGACAGCTGCCGCAGGGTGATCCCAAGGAACCGTTGGTGTTGATCCTGATGTTCTGCAGTTGCGTGCGACCACGTGATCGATTGTTGTAAAATATTACCACTTGTAGTAGAAGAATGAGATAAAGTTTTAGTTGAGTTGTCTCGCCTTTTCATTTTGGAAATTCTCTTCCATGGAAGAAGCTCGACCAAATCTTGAGGCAAATGCTATTGTCTCCTGTCGAGTCATTAAAACTGAATTCATATTCCAACAAGGAAGCATCAATCTCTCCATGTTGAATTAAACCGGGTCAAACTCATCATTTCTCTGCCTCAATGAGCCAACCATCGAAACATCCTCCGCTCCTATCGAGACTCTTTTATGACAAGCCAAACTCGGTTACTGAACTTACATTTCCTACTCATGAACTCGTCTAAGGCTTGTGATCTGAGTTATGACCGAGTTAGGACAAGGCACGAACTCCTCTGATGACTCGTCTCTTTATTCCCGATTTGACACTGTTTTAGCTCGACCGAGCGAGATAAGCTTATCGAACTCCTCGATGGCTCGCATACCAAAAAAATGAGCGATCTCACCTGATGACCAGAAGTGGGTCCCTGGGACCAATGTCGTGATTTGATAGTAATAAGGCCCTGTTTTCCAATTTTTCCATGTGCGTAAAATTGGATAACAAGAATACCTTCTCTGAAAGGATTGTATAAGCGGCCACAACAACCAAGTTTCTTTGGGAAAATATTATTACAAGGTATGGTTGTCCTTTAAAATTGACCAATGATAGGGGCATGCATTTTTTTAATGAGACAATAAGAATTATATTGGATGAATTCATGATTGCACACCATAAGACTACACCCTATCATCCTTAGGAAAATGGGACTGTTGAGGCTTTCAACAAAATTTTGAGCCAGACATTGACAAAAATATGTGATGTTGGAAAAAAGTATTGGGATGATAAAGTATCTACAATACTTTGGGCATATCAGACAACATATAAAAGGTTTAACAAAGCCACACCATTTTATTTGGTGTTTGGTGCAAAATTCATTCTTCCTATGGAATTTATGTTACCTTCTTTACGTGTTGCGCGCACTGGAGGTCTTGCTAATGAGCAAACATTAGAAGAATGGATTGAACAGTTAATCAAATTGGATGATCGATGATCCATAACACGCTGGGAGTTAAAAATAAGAAAAGGTCGGGTAGAAAGCATGGCATGACGCCAGGTACATCAGGTAAAAATCTTGAGATAGGACAGATGGTGCTCCTTTATGATTCTAAGTTTTTACACCATCCAGAAAACTCAAAGTACATTGGTTGGGGTCGTATGTTATCACTCACATACTCGAATCATACGCTTGTTAGTTAGAGGCCCTTGATGGAATATAGTTACCCGATTACTTCAATAGGAGTAGGCTGAAGCCCTACTATAAATAAGTCTTCTTGGTGTTTGTAATAAGACAGTGTTTCCATTTAGATTAGGTTTTCAATTTTGCATTCCCTTAATGTGTTTCCTTCTTTGTTGCTATGCTTTGTCAATTTAGTTGGTGTGTTTGTGTAATAAGCGCGTTTACGCGCTAGAAGCTAATTACTATTTGAAGAAATTTTTATGCACGAGGACTCACATACCCTTAGTGTGGGGTAGGTTGTAGATATCCAGTGCACGTGGATTGATGGAAATAAGTCCACATGAAAGGAAATATCTACGGGTGCTATTAAAAAAAAAAAAGAGATTTCTTCGACACAAGGACCATAAATAGAGAGGAATGAAGAAACAAGAATAATGTGAGGTAAGTAGAGGTCTATCGGAGGACTACCATTGGAAGGTGAAGTGATGAGGTACTCAGGCACATGGAAGCGTCTTTGAAGAGAAGTCTCGTCGCTAGAAGGTTATATCTTGGGTGTGAAGATGTACTGCATGGAAATAATGAAAATGGTCACTTAATGAGAGGATTGTTGGTAGGTGGAGGAGCAATAAATGCACTAACTTTTTGAAATTATATATAACAACGGGATGCAAGTTCATTTTTACCATTACAATTGAGAGAATTTAAAAAGGGTTAAGTGCAAACGAGCCAAGCAATCGTGTTGAGGTGCGTAGAGTGTGAAACAAGACGCAGAGAGAAGGGTTGTGCATAGGAGAAGCTTGTGTTACCATAGGTGAAGGGTTTGAGTGAAGCAGACATGTTACAAATGAGCTAGGGCACGTGATTTCCACTAGGGCACGAAGATTTAAGCTAGGGTTTTGACTTGCTTGATTATAGAGGGAAGAAAAGAGAGATTTTTCAAATGGCACCAAAGAAAGTGCCCAAAAATTAGATAAAGGGAAGAAGAAGGTTGAAGTGGAAGAAGAAATTGCTCCTGAGAGTAATTTTTAGAAATGCAGTATCCAGAGGGCATTATTGTGGGACAAGAATGGGATTCCCATATCCACCAATGTAAAATCAATGATTACAACCATCGAACATTAGATAATAAGAAGGAGCTCGATGCGCATTGAGCATGAAAACATGAACAATGCGCATGACAAAGGATATGCCAAGATAATGGATGATGTTGGTGAGAAGTTTTGAAAGCGGGAATGGAGTCTACCACTAGTTGTATGAGCTACCATATTTTGGAAAGTATGAACCATTGTATTGATGGTTGATGAGCACAATACATTAGGACTTCTTCTACTTCACTGGACGGAGGGTAAGAATCACAATTGCTTTGATTTAAACAGTGACAGGACTAAGGGCCTTAGGGTTGGATCTGGATAGTGATTTATGTTAGGAAATAAGGTATAAAATATGTGGAGTAATCCCTCATAGAATCACAACAAGTAGAAACTAATATGCATAAAATAATACAGATCTCAAATAAAAGTGTAGAATAAAAATAACACAACACAAAGAGACAATATTTAATGTGGTTCACCCAGTTTGGGCTACATCCACCAAGAATCACTTGATTAAATTGTATTACAAGCCATCACTCTCTCAATACAATACCTAGATTTGTTTGGAGCTATGCTCAACAAACTCTACAGAATTCACACCAGAATTCAAAGCACATCTGCAATGTTTTTCACGCTTCTATCATATGCATAAAACCATATAAATAGACAACTACTTAAGTAGTTTTAAAAAACTATGGGTATCAAAACCAAGGACAAAAATCGTCCCATAAACCTATGGGTAAAAATCCCGCCCATATGAGAAAATCACATTTCTCGATATATCGAGCAAAATTTTAAGGCCCAATTTTTTTTTCTGGCTACGCCCCCAAACCCCTTCTACCATTCCATCGGAATGTTTGGGAACCTTTCATCATATTAGATATATGACGAGCCTTTTCAACAAAATTAGGAACAAAGTATCTAAGAAAATTTACCTTTATGAAGAAAGAGTGAACGCCGCCTCACTTTGTAGGCAAAGTAAGGCTCTGAATAGCCTTGACTCGCTCGATATCTATCTTAGTTCCCCTCTCTTGCTGATGACATGTCCTAGTAGATTTCCTTGATGACCCCAAAAACTAACTTCTTGGGATTTAGTGAAATCCGTGCTCTCGACATCCGATCAAGACTTGCTCTAAATGATCGCAGATGATTACTTCATTTCTTAGAGAACACGTTCAGTCATCTAGGTAAACCACGATGACCTTTCCCATCATACCTTTGAATGTAAAGTCCATTGATTGTTGGAAGGTGGCAAATGACATTGATTAAACTAAATGACATCCTGTTAGGGCGAAGGTACCCTAAGGGGTTGTCAGAATGTTGTTTTGAACTCGATCTTTAGGCGTGACTTAAATTTGATTGTAACTCAAAAACCTTCTAGCATAGATAGCATTTCTGAACCGGTTACTTCTCGTAGCACTTGATCCATTATCGGCAAGTGATAGTTATCCTTTAAGGATGACTGGTTCAAGTTGTGAAATTCTACGTATATGCGTATCTCCCATTTTTCCTCAAAGCCACAGTAATGATATTTACAACCTGTGCATCGTGATGAATTGGAAAATAATTCTTACATCTAGCATCTTGAATTTCATCCTGGATGGTACCCGAGATTTTGGGGTTGTAGTGCTTTTACTTTTGATGGAAAGGGTTGGCATCATCCTTGAGTGGAATGTCATGCCGAATGTCCTTTGGCTTGAATGAGACAAGAGGATTGTTAACGGTCATGAGTCACAAGCGGAAAGAGTAGATGCGAGATTCCTCCATGCGAGAGAGCGTATTCATATGTTACAGGAGAGATTGGCAGATCAGTGGGCGGTACCAATAGCCGTGGTGCCTTTGAGGATGGAGAGGCCCGGCGAGAGGCGTCGACGATCATGATCATCACCTGGTTCGGGATGAGGCGCGAGGGTCTAAGTGAATGTTATAGAGGTATAAGAATAAATAAGGATGCCGACCTACGCGTCGATGATAGAGAAGATGTATTCGTTGAACATCTAAATAAAACTGAATATGTATGTTGATTTTGAGTTATGATAATAAGAAGGGTTGTGTTTCGAATGTTTGTTTTGAAAAAGGATAGAGATGAATGTTGGCAAAAAAGAAATACACAAAAATATGTATATTTACAACACATGATAGGTTATGGTAGGGGATGGTCGAGCTAACCTTGGGAGACACCATGTCTCCTAAGTGCTGCCTACATAGCCCATTGCTCAAAGCAAGGAGGGGCCTCGGACCGATGTAGTTCTCCCTTAGGGCCAGGGAGAGGTGAATTCACAATTTAGGTATGTTTATGCAATTTGGGGGTTAGTAAAAATATTGATATTGGTAGGGTAATGTTGTTGGTGTTGGTAAGGAATCGCGATGTTGGTATAGGTATAAGTGAAGCGAAAGTTAGCCTACCCAAGTGGTAGGAACCATGTCCCGATTAAGATCAACACATAATCCTAGATTCGAGTCAAAGAGGAAAAAGAGCTCCGTAGGTGAAAAGAGCTAAACAAACCACATAATAACGTAGAATGAGGTTGAACCCCAGGTACTGCATGCATGATGAGAAGTCAATAGGTGAAAAGAGTTGTATAATCACAATATATCGGGTGTAGGTCACGCCTCTTGAGTTTTGTTGTTTAAACAAATGGTGATGTGAGGTGGATGGTGTAGTGAGGCACGAGAACTTGTTATAAAGTGAGTATTCTGACGAAAGAGAACCTAACCTAAATAGACAAGTCCATGACTCAAAAGTTCTTTTGAATGCGGCTTTTATTTTGTTGAATATAGACTGATCGATGCGGGAAGTCTACAAGGGATATGTATGTATTTTATTACTCTTGAGGTCTTCACGAAGCTGATCAAGGCGAGAAGCTTCTGATAAAGGCTGACTGTGTATAGCTGTCCTTCAAGGGAGCAGTCTATTTATAGTAGCAGATGCGGCGTTTGTGTATAGCTGTCCTTCGGGGGAGCAGTCTATATATATAATAGCGGCAATAGTTTGGCATATAGTTGTCCTTCGAGGGAGCAGTCTATATATAATTTAGAGATCTAGATGTCCGTTTGGCATAAAGCATCTAGTTTTGTAGGAAGTTTGACTCAAGAAAATCCCATAAGTTTTTAATTAAGAATGTGTCATTTGAATACTTTGAAGTCATGGACTAGACTAAAAAGGGGAAGGCATTTGTAAAGGGAGGTGATAATCAAACCATGTGAGCTTGATTTTATTTTGAGATGTAGGAAACAAAGTGTATGCGGTGGTAAAGGAGCTCAAGGGACGAGCGCAAGGTAGATAAGAAGTGATATAACACTAATTTCAACAGTAGAATGGTCGGAGATGCAAGGCATTAAGGGGTTCTGTGCTCAAAGTTTACCATTAAGCTTAAGCTAAACGATAAGTGCCTGATCCATAAGTGTTAGTGATTATGTAAGGCCCAATCCAATTGGGAGCAAATTTTCCACGTTTGCTCTTTTCTAGTTTGGTTACATGTTGATTCTCTTTGAGGACAAGATCACCAACCTTAAAGGTACGCTCATGAAGTCACTTATCATAAGCACGCTTGATGCGTTTTTGATAGATTTGAAGGTGGTCAAGAGCTGTAAGATGACGCTCGTCAAGAAGCTCCAATTGGGCTAACCGCTCTTGGCGGAAATCGTCATTGGTGAGAATATCCTGAAGAGATATTCTTAGGGAGGGTATTTGTAGTTCGAGAGGCAAGACAGCCTCGGTACCATATACCAAAGAAAAAGGTGTGGCATTAGTGGAGGTACGAATGCTAGTACGATAAGCCCAAAGGGCAAAGGGGATGTGATCATGCCAATTTCTTCCGGACTCATTAACAACTTTCATGAGGATTTTGGTTAGGGTTTTATTAGAAGATTCAGCCTGACCATTGGCCTGTGGGTAGTATGGTGACGAGAAGCTAAGTTTGATACCGAAGTTGTTACACAGATCTTGTAACAACTTATTTTTGAAAGATTTTCCATTATCTGTTATCAGGCGATGAGGAACACCAAAACGATAGATAATGTGGTGGTTAATGAACTCTACAATTTTTTCTTTTTTGGTTGAAATGAGTGGAATAGCCTCCACCCATTTTGTGTAATATTTGGTTGCTGTGATTATCCATCGGTGACGTTGCGAAGAGGGTGGATGAATCTCACCAATAAGGTCTAAACCCCATTGTGAGAAAGGCCAAAGATCTCGTGCGACCTATAGCGGATGGCTAGGAGTATGTTGAAGGTTTGCATGTTGTTGACACATAACACAACGCTTAACATATTTGTAGCAGTCGTTATTAAGAGTAGGCCAATAATAGCCTAGGCGAAGGATCCGTTTGGCCCAGTAAGGCTGCTTTAAAATGTCCACCACAAATACCGTCATGGACTCGTTGGATGGTATAGGTGACCTCCGCACCGATTAGACATCGAAGGAGGATGCCATCAAAGCCAAGTTTATAAATGAGTCCCCCATGACGACATAACGAGAAACATGTTTAAGAAAATCATGTTTTCTGGTACTAGTAAGGTCAGTGGGAGAACGGAGGTTGTAAGGTAGTCGTGAAATTGGTGATACCGGTATCCCGTGAATTAAAGCGGAGACACATTATTTATCATACAAAAAATCGGGCCGAAAGAGTAAGATGGGGCAAAGAGTTGTTGGACCAAAACGAAAATGTCGTCGAGTTGATAAAGCAGGAATTTGCGAGGCTAAGCAAGCCATAGTATCTGCAAATTTGTTAGTGGAGCGGGGAATGGTTTGGATAGAGTAATGAGTAAATAAGGTTAGAAGTGAATCCACATAGTGTTTGTACTTTTGAAGTTCCTTATTTTTACATTGGTAGATGCCCATGACTTGATTGACTACCAATTGAGAGTCACCAAAAATATTGATAGATTTGACACCTAAGTGTAATGCAACCTGGAGACCCAAAACTAGGGCCTCGTATTCTACGTATTATTAGTGCAGGGAAATCGAGTTGGAATGAAAGAGGCATAGGCTCGGGTCCAAGAGGAATGAGAACAATGCCAACTCCTCACTACTGGCATTTGGATCCATCGAAGAAGAGGTAATTGGATACGACTCCTCCCCGAGTGAAAGAGTGGTGATGAGTTTTTCGGAAATTAAAATTGGTAAATTGCGCCTGTAAAGGGGCTTCCAAGTTGGTCGGCAATGGTTTGTCCTTTGATTGACTTCGGTGTATAAATTCAAGGTCGAGGTTAGCAAGGAGAATAAGCCATTGGGTGATGCGTTGGTTTAGATGAGGTTTGGCATACATATAATGGATGGGGTCCGTGTTGGTGATGACGAAAGTTTTGTGATTCAGGAGGTAGTGTCGGAGTTTTGTGGCCACAAATGATAGGGCTAGGCACAACTTTTCTACATGTGTATACCTAGTCTCATAATCCATCGAGTACGGCGATATAATAAACGGCTTGTTCTCGATACTCAAAGTCACGATGTGTGAGCATGGCCCCTACAGCGTGGTCACTGGCAGAAAGGTAAAGGTAGAAAGGGCGATCGTCCTGAGGTGGGATAAGCACGGGTGGCTGTAAGAGATAGGCTTTGAGAGCCTCGGGGCTTGGTGGCATTCTTCGCTCCATTGAAGGCAATATCCTTTTAAGGAGGTGATGGAAAGGTTGACATCGATCCGAGAGTTGGGAGATGAAACGCCGGATAGATTGGAGTTTACCTTGTAAACTATGCAATTGTTTAAGGTTAGTAGGTGGGGGAATTTCTAGGGTCGCTTTGACTTTAGATGGATCGACTTCAATGCCACGCAAAGAGACGATAAAACCAAGAAGTTTTCCCGAAAGGACACCAAAGACACATTTCTTTGGTTGAAGACAAACAAAATATTGTAACAGGTGATCGAAAATAATGGTTAAAACATCGAGATGTTCACTGCGATGTTTAGATTTGCCAAGAAGATCATCGACATAATCTTCAAGAATAGTGTGCATAATGTCATGAAAAATGTAAGTCATAGCCCACTGATAGGTCGCACTAGCATTTTTAAGGCCAAACGGCATGACACGATAACAAAAGGTTCCCCAAGGAGTGATGAAGGTAGTTTTATGTTGATCGGCTGGGGCTACCAAAATTTGATTGTATCCCGAAAAGCCATCCATGAGAGAAAGCATCTCATGGCCCGCAGTGAGATCAACAAGTTGATCAATACTTGGGAGGGGGAAGTCATCCTTGGGGCAAGCGAGGTTAAGGTCTCGGAAATCTGTGCATATCCGAAGTCCCCCCGTCGCTTTAGTGACATGTACGATGTTAGAAATCCATTGAGGATAGTCAATAGGCAAGATGAAGGAAACATAAAGCGATCGTTGAAGCTCTTCTTTGACCAAGAGGGCAATGCGTGGATGCATTTTCTCGGTTTCGTTTGACTGGTTTGGAATCGGGTTTTAGGGTGATGTTATGGACAGCAATGTCAGGATCAATTCCTGGCATGTCAGCGTAGGACCAAGCGAAAGCTTGGTTGCGGGTACGGAGAAAGGTAGTAAAGGTGACTTGTTCTGATGTGTTAAGGGATTGTCCGATCTTCACAATGTGAGGATCCTCCTCTATGTGGATGTTAATTTCTATAGTAGACTCATTCAACATGGTTTGAGTTTCAGACGGTAATGCGCGTTGAATATAGGAGTCATCCGCACCAAGGTAAGTGAGGATGGAGTCGTCATCTTGGCACTCAACAACATTAATCGAAGGTGAATCCTCTTCAATCATGTCTGGATACGTAAAGGAAGAAAAGATGGGTCCTCATTATCGCGTTGATAAGTGAGAGGACCTAGGAAGATAGCATTTATGAAAAAAGTTAGGAGGGATAGATTCGGGATCTATCGACTCAGGTGATGATGGCAAAATGGGTGATGATGGTTCGGTAGGGGTGATGTCGTCATCTTCCGTGAGAGACAACCCGACATGAGGTTCCTTCGGTGTAAGTGTTCCAGAAATTGAGACCACTACGATCATTGTGCTTACGTGTAGTTACGGAATGATTGTATGTCACCTTGTTCATAAAGACCAAAACCAAAGCCTTTCCAAGCACAAATGAGTCAAGAAGGTGAGGCGAAACGACGATTTGTCGGGTATTGAAAATTAGATTGGAAAGAAACCACACCAAGAGGAGGTTCGGGGTAATGGAGGATGCGTCGACACCCCCATACGCTAGGTTGGTGTGCGGCAATGAGGTGGTCCGTAGGGGATTACTTCCCCCACACGACGGTCATAGGTAGGATGTGTATGTAACTGTCCATACTCCTGTGGGGTATGGAAAGAACTAACGTTATATAGGCGATACTCCCCCAGCGTAAGGCGTTGAAAAACATCTACTAAGGGGTCTGAGGTTGGGATGTTAGCTACGGGAAAGGAAGTGGTATTTGCGGCAGCGCGTTTTCATTGTTGAAGGTGTAGGTGCGGTTGAAGTGGATGATAGAGGTGTGGTTGGAGTGGATGGTTGGGTTAGATGAATGGGTGTCTTGACTGGTACAAGCACATCATTAGGGCGATATAACATATTACAGGTTTTGAAGGGGGGAGGATCAGCTTTTACAGTGTAGGACTTCCCCTCGTACTCAAATTTTATGCATCTATGTAAGGTGGAGGGAACGCATCCCATAGCCCGGATCCAAGGGTAGCCTAACAACATATTGTATTGGAACTCTCCCTCAAGGACATAGAAGAGTTCGGGTAAAGTACGTGGTCCTACATGAATGTTAAGGATCACGGTGCCTAAGGTAGAAGTAATAGCATCATTGAATGACCGCAACATGATGGGGTTAGCACACATGCAACTAGAAGGGATATTCATTTGTTGGAAGGCTTTTGAAGAGATGATGTTTAGGCTAGCGCCCCCGTCAATCATAACACGACGTACCCGAATGTCCCGAACGTAAGCTGAGATGAAAAGAGTAGGGTCAGGATCTTCAGCACCAAAGTCGATAATTTCATCTTCAGAGAAATTGACAACAAATGTCTTTGTCACGAGAGAGTGGTTGGGGAGATGGGTTGTTTGGTGAGCGAAGCAACGTGATTGGGTGTGAGAATGGAGGTAACAGGCAAGGTTTCATTAGGTAAGACCTCTATCCCTTGAAGGATTTCAACGAGAGCTTGTCGATGAGATTCAAGTCCGAATGAGATCATATAGTGTCATTTTACGGTGATTGGTGAAGTTGTTTGATCATGGTTCGGTGGGCAACTCCATTAGAGATGGGGTAGGTGGGTCCATGAATAACCACTTTAGGTGGTGGTGTGATCGGGATGGTGGACGGAGAAAGGGAGGCCGCAGTGTGCTTTCTTCGCTTTCCCATTGTTTTCTTCCCTCGAGTAAAGAACACTAATCATATTGATCTTGTGAATATGAGAGGAGGAAGACAGTATGGATAAGTCCTGGTCTTCGAGAGGTGGAGTTGTAATAATGATAGATTTTGGTGAGGCGGGGACAGGTAGTATAGGAGAGGGAATTGAAGCTAAAGGTTTCTCCCTTCGTAAGTTGTCTTTCTTAACTTTTCTATCTGAGAGAGGTGACCTGACTGAAGTATGGCTTTCAACGCTTTGCATACTTCTACGTCGTGTCCCGTGTGCGGTGGTAAGCGCAGATTTTAGACTCATCATAACCTATAGGTCGAGGTTTAGATAGATCATAAGGTCTAAGTGGGGGTAGGGAAATGGTCACATTCTCTACCAACATAGCAAGGATTTTGGCGTAAGACCCTTTGAGTGGGTCAAAGTCAGAGGAAGATGAAGCTATTGACTGGGTAGTTTCTGGTAATGACGGGGTATGGTTGATTTGTATGGGTGGTGGTTTAGCCAAGGGGTTTTGATAATGGGTTTTAACTAAACGTGGCTTCTTTGGCGCAGCTATGTTTAGCTGGTTAGATGATGAGGCCACAGACGATGTGGTATCAGAAAACAACCACGGAGAAATAGGAGTGACAAAGAACCAATCTTTTGATGTTGGGATTTGTTTAGGGTTGATAGGTGGACGGGATACGCGGGGTGACCGTGTTGATATACCCTTGGATCTCTCGTATGGGTGCGGGCGTAGGTTGTTTTAAAGAAAATGCGGGAGGTAGGATATATTGATGCAAGGTAGAGGGATGAGGTCCCACATGGAAGGTAGGTGTGATGACGATGGTTTTAGTTGTGATAGAGACATAGGTTGAGGAGATTGAGTCTGTCTCTAAGTGGATGGACGGCTTTATTTTTAGAGAAATCAAGTTGTTTAGGTGGGTGTGTTAGGCCAGGTATTGGTGAGGTCCCAAGCGTGGGGGAAGATTTGGTTAGGCTAATAGAGGTGGATGAGGTATTTGGTAGAGATGAGGGGGTGAAGATGAGGACATAGGCATTTTAAGCTTCACGTAAACACTTCGGGTATATGGTAGAGGTGTCTGGATCGGTCATCTACATTTGAGTAGAATATGGCGTATGTGATGAAACATTCCCATAGGACTCGTCTACATCTTCTGAGGGATGAAAATCCTCACATGTGAATAGGAACTTTTGTATGGAAGAAAGGTGGGTTGTGATTCCGGTCCACTGTGGGTGTGATACAGGGGGAAGATGAGGCACTGTATCAATGGGCGTTAAGAGGTCAACCGAGTTGCTGAAAAGATTTAGGCGATGAAGAACTAATAGGTAGGAGGGTGTGTTTGAGAGGATCCGTCATGTTTAAAGAATGTGGTGATGTCGGTGCAAGAGGTTTCTCGTCTAAGGATGACAAAAGAAGTGGTGAGCCTTCCTCTTGTACAACAAGTATGGTAGAAGGAGACGTTTGGGAAATAGATAAGTTAGATAACATCCACTCACAATCTTGTAAGGATGTGGCGTAAGAAGGCTCATTTGTGAGAAGGGAACTCTGGGATGTTAATTCTTTGATGGGTAAAGGAACGCAAGGATTTTGTTTTGTCTTGATAGTGATAAAGGGGTTCGGGTTCCTGCGTTAGTGAAGAGGCTTGATTCAGAATTTTTTCGATAGAGGCTTTCACTGGGAGTCGAAGACTGCATGGATCTCATGAACACTCTCCTCGGCTAAGATATCTTGGTTTATGTTACTGTTAGAAGAGTGATTCGGGAATGGTTTGTTGAAGATTTTCAAATTTCTATTAGCAGGGGCATTAGGATTATCGAGGTTATATCCCCCGCATCAACCATCTCTTGCACTATGTTTTTCAACATCTTGCAGCTTTCGTGGATCGTGTCCCTTTACGTGGTGAAAGTTCAAGTCATTTTCTTTGTACGAAGGTATGGCGAGTGGAATCAAACCCGAGTGAGGTTTAACAGAGGTAAGGTAATGGCTCTGCTTTAAGCAATTTTTCCAATATCACACCATAAGTTTCGCCCAGGGGGTAATTGATGGGCTCAGCTTTATACTTATAGGTGGTTTTTGGCGGGGTATTAGACGGTGGTTGGGATTTGACCATCACCGCGTGCATAGCTCCTTTTGATTTCAAAGCAGTTGATGGGTGAGGATTGGTGGTGTTAGGTTTGTTGGTGGAATCTTGGGTTTGGAAATTGGGGTTTTTGTTGCGCAACCGCAATTTCTCTTCCTCTAAGGCTCGAATCTCTAGTTTTCGAGCCATAGTAAAGGCTTCGTCAAATGTGTGGAAAGTTTGAATTTGGAGGGTAGGGGAGATGTGTTTAGCGCAGGCCCGCGTAAAAAGTTCGATAAGTTCGGCTTGAGGCAAGGCATACGTAAGTTGGTTGATAAGGCCCTGCCATCGTCCAACGAAATCTGCGATAGATTCGTCTTCAAATTGTCGGATGGCATAGAGGTCGGTGATAGATACTTTCTTGGCAATGTTAATGGAGAAATGATCTAAGAAAGATTGGGCTAGTTGGTTAAAAGAGAAGATTGAGTCTTGGGTTAAAGCACTTTGTACCACTCAAGGTAGGTCCCGATAAGGACATGGGAAAGGTGTGGAGTAGTAAGGCATCGTCGTGAGTAATTAGATAAAGAGGCATGTCTAAATGAGCGCAAGTGTTGTTGAGGATCCTCCTTACTATTAAAACGAGTAAATTTTGGTAATTCCCATTGAGGAG
The DNA here is from genome assembly GCA_018340775.1 of Taxus wallichiana var. yunnanensis. Lineage (NCBI taxonomy): Eukaryota > Viridiplantae > Streptophyta > Pinopsida > Cupressales > Taxaceae > Taxus > Taxus wallichiana. The sequence continues at coordinate 166,490,895 of CM031233.1, read as the reverse complement.
GATATGAATGAAGGGGACGAGAAAGGGTGGATAGGCTCTGACAAAATTGCTCGTATGTCAGGTGCTACGACTTCCTGAAACAGAAGCCTCCAGATTTTGCATTTTGTCCATCATTTGTTTGATGAAATCCATGGTTGGATGAGCTGATGGTGCGGTTGCGGCAAATGGAGGCAAATTGGGCCAAGGGCCTCCACTAGACAATGGTGGCGTTAAATGTTGATAAGGTATGGAGGACGAATGTGTTGAGGTGACCAAATAGGGATGTCCTATATAAGACGTTGAGGTCACCTGGATACGAGTGTGGGAATGAAAATGTGGGCGAGCTTGAGAAGGAAAGCTCGTGTGGATAGGTGGCGAGAGCAAGTCATGAACCAGCAGTCTACAAGAGAGACAAGGTAGGAGTAGTTGGAGGTAATGACATGTGGGGCCCACGATTAACCAAAGGAAAGCCAATTTGTGTTGTATGAACCTCTGAAGCTGCTGGATTGGGAGACGGGGCTAAGGATGCAGCAGACAAAGCGGAGTTATCAGGTGGAGAAGGAGCTAAATGAGCAGCTATACTAATAGGCATGCCAACAAGGAGTTGACCGTCGGGTGTACGGTTAGGGGCATGAGACAAATAGTATTGTACAGTGCTAGGATTAGCGTCCAGAAATTTGGCAAATTCCTTATCTCCTACAGGAATTTTAGGAACCTCACTGGTATCCGTAGGGTTCCCATAGAATGTGAAGGGGGTGATTCAGGCAAAGGCACAAAGCAGGCATGTGAAACCATGGCGGTGGCTTGCTTCCGAGTGATAACAACCATGGACAAGAGTACACAGTAGGGTTTCAATCTATCAGGAATAGAAACAACCTCAGAATGTTGAAATTGGTAGGTTGCTGGTTTGTCAGGAACTGTAAAAGACAGTAACCGATATCGGTCTGCTAACCGATGTCGGTTAGACTATAGCCGACGTCGGTCAGTTAACCGATGTCGGTATAATAAGACTGGTATAAGAAAATATAAGAAGCTGCTGATTTGAGTTTTTAACAATGCTTAGTACATCTATCAAATTGTTCTGAAGTGATAACTGAAACAGTGTATGACAGAAAACAGAACTGAACACAAACAAGATACACAAGCAAATTAACAGACTAACCCTAGGATTAGTGTTTATCAATTTGAGCTTATGCCCTTAGACGTAGAATGATGTCAGAATCCTAAACACAAGACTTAGGGGAAATGTCAAGTTTGTTTTGGCTTATAAGGTTACCTCAATCGGGCGGAGGAATACCGCGGGAAAAGGGGGGATGTTTGAGCTGTTGTGTTGATTATGTCGTGATTCGGTATGTGTTGTGCAGTGAAAGTAAGATTAATTTCTTATCAATACCGTGGAAATCACACCCACGTGTATGACCTGTTACTTAATCTACGTTCACTAGTATTGAAAACAGCAAGCAAGAATGTGATGCACGTGTTTTAAACCCAAATCGAAAATGATATTCGATGAAGCAGAAGAGATGACTTGAACTAATGCAAAGATGTAAAAGCAAAGCAAGTTCTTTTACCAAAATAACAAAATACCTTGTGAATATCTTAAGAAGAAGAAAACAACAAGTATGCTCCCTATGTGAAAGCAAGCAAGAAAGAAAGAAACCCGAAATGGGTCCCACCGGGCGTGCCAAAATGTTTCGCACGGAATGTTTCAACTTTTGGGAATAGAGTTGCTTCTATCCTTTCATTCCTTTGAGAAATAGATAAGGGTTAGGGCTAGGAGGAATACCTGTTGAATGTCGAGAGGGTGTGCGCGTACCGTAGAGAGAGAGATCAGGTCGACTGCGAAGAACTCCTTTTTGTCTTGGAAGGACTACCTGCAAGTAAGAATACAAGACCACCAGATTTTAATTAGACAATAAATGAGGGAACTGCCTTGGGCCCAGGAAATATAAAACTTCCTTTTGAAGGTGGTTAGTTCCCCTGCTAATATGAATTAACACAAATTCTAACAAATAAGCTATTGTCCAATTACAATTTGTTTACCTTGTTAGAACAATAGAAAGGGCTGGTCTTGGTTTAGAATCATGGTGACTGATGCGGTTAACGAATGCCCAGTCTGCGGTTGTTGGTAACCGATATCGGTAGGGGCAATGTTTGAGGGCTTTTGGTGAAGGTTGGTTATAAGGTGGTTGTGTTGTTTTATAAGGTGATAAATGGGTGGGGTTAGGTAATGGGGTGATGAGAAGGACTCGGAGAATATGGGGGTGTTCTTGGGTAACGTAAGGGTGGAGGAAAGACACCTAGATGTAGTGTGTTCTTGGGTAGTAGATCTAGGAATAGACTTATGGTGGCTGTGATTCGAAGTTCAAGAAATGTTATTAAAAGGACATACAAGATATTACTTACTTGCGATTATTAATAAGGATGCAAGTCCAAGAACCGTGATGATGATGGCGTAACTTAGGCGGATGACTCGACAATCGGGAGATGAGCTATCTTCCTCTCCCGACGAATGAGATGAGTGTCACAAGGCTTTGGTTACTCGATTGCGAGTTTTGGGCTTGATGTCCTTCTCTCGCAACTCTTCTTGTTTCTTTCACTTGTCTCTGTTTAGCCAAGTAAATTCCGGATCCTTCCAATGATTTCTGATTCGGATCCACCAAAATCCAACCCTTTGTTTTTGGTTGGGAGTGGTCATTTACAGGGAACCGATGGCGGTTCACGTAACTGACGGTCGAGTAGAAAGAACTGTATTGAGTCGAGTCAAAGCGGGATATTTTTAGTAAAATAGCCACTTTCCCTCCTTTTCTCCCGAGGGATTAGTTGCGGGCTTGGTCAAGTCATTATGAGGTTGGTTTTAGGTGCGGGTGAGGATTCATTAGTCATGGGTGTGGATGTGGACCAAGTTATAGGTCTTAATTAGGTTAGTTTAGGGTTAAGACTAGGTCATGATGAGGTGGCAAAATGAGGTGACAGTGTATGGCGATGTGGATTTATTAATTATAAGGTAATTAATAAATAATTGTGTAAGGTTTAGGTGATGAGGTTAGGTTGCGAAATGAGATGCGGGCACGAGGGGGTCGTAAGACACAAATTTGGTGTCTACATATAGTCGAGTTTAATCCTACGATGAGAGCTTTATATTCTCGCGATATTGTTGGTACATGGGAATGCTAAGTGAAATGATTTGGGGATAATATGTCCGTTGGGTGTGATAAGAAAAATACCAGCCCCTGAGCCATGGAGATTACAAGATCCATCAAAAAATAGAGTCCAAGATGGCGCGATGTCTATGTGTAGAATATCTTCATCAGGAAAAGAGAACTGAAGTGGTTCTATGCCAGGAAGGGGTGCCTCGGCAAGTTGGTCTGCAAGGGCTTGTCCTTTAATTACTTTTTGCGGAACAAATTCGACATTGAATTCACTAAGTTATACGACCCAACTAGACATTCTTCCCATGAGAATGGGTCTAGACAACAAATACTTGAGAGGATCATTTTTGGCAATCAACTTAGCTATGTGATTGAGCAAGTAATGACGTAACTTATGGAATGTAAAGGTGACTGCTAAGCATACTTTTTGATTTGGGAATAACGTACTTCATGCTTAATAAGTGTTTGACTAGGTAATATACAATTTGTTCTTTTGCTTGATCGTTATGTTGTGCTAGTAGAGATCCTACGACATGTTCAGTGGTAGATGTATAAAGTAACATGGGTTTATTGGCAACTGGTGACATAAGAACAGGTGGACTAGAGAGGTATTCTTTTAACTTAGCAAAAGAGTCTTAGCAATGGTGGTTCTAGTGAAAGTGTGCATCTTTTTGAGTAACTAATTAAAGTGATGGCACTTGTTAGCCAACTATGATATGAAACACCGAATAGATTATATCTTTCCCTGAAGGTTGTGTGATTGTTTTAGGTTTTGAGGAGGAGGCATTTCCATAATGGCTTTGACTTTGGCAGGATCCACTTCTATTCCTCTTCATGAGACAATAAACCCTAATAATTTTCCAGAAGTTACTCCAAACACACATTTCTTTGGGTTAAGACGAACCTTATACTCACGTAATCTATCAAAAATGTGTCTCAACACATTGGGATGCCCTATTCATGTTTTAGATTTTACTAATTTATCATCAACATAATCTTCCATGATATCATGTAACATGTCATGGAAGATGACAATCATTGCTCGTTGATAGGTGGCACCAACATTTTTAAGGTGAAAGGCATGACCTTATAACAAAAGGTGCCCCATGGTGTAGTAAATGTCATTTTATGTTAATCCCCTTCAAAGAATAATACGTATTTGATTATAACCATAAAATCCATCCATTAAGGAGAGAATTTCATGGCCTCACTACCATAGAATCAAAAATCATGTCTATATTTGGCAAGGTAAAGTCATCTTTGGGACAAGCCTTGTTGATGTTGTAGAAGTCTGTGCATATTCGATGCTTTAGGAGTTTTCTTGATGATGGGAACTATGTTAGATATCCATGCCAAATAATCGATGGGTTTGATAAAGTCTACTTCTAAGAGTTTCTCGAGTTCGGCTTTGACAAGCAATGTAACTTGGGGATGTATTTTGCGTAGTTTTGCTTTACAAGTTTTGCATCTGGATGTACCACAAGATGGTGTACTACACGAGATGGGTTCAGGCCGACATGTCCTTATATGTCCATGCAAATATATCTTGGAATTCAATAAGGAGTGTTTTGAATTCCATGCATTCTTGGTCGACACACTAATGCCAAGTAAAATTTTTGGCTGTTCGGTGGTGCCAATCTTTATGTCTTTTGTTTATTCTACAAGCATTTTAGAAGTATCCTTTTCGGAGAATGATGCTAATGGTTGATGTAGATCATCGATGTCGGGTGTTTGAGGTGAGTTGGTACAAGATTTTGGTGTGTAATGTTGGAACTATTTGTTGGCATGTTTGTTGGATAGGGTGGTTGTGAGGTTTTGACTATGGGAAATCCTTTGTTTGCACTTCTGATCCAAATTTTTCGAGGGTGAAGGATCTGAATATTTTATCTCTTTGCCAAAATAGGCCGATTCATTTAGATTGATTTCAAATCATTTTCTATGGTCGGAAGTAGGGATTTGGTCATGAGTTCCAATAAATTCTTCGATGGCTTCATCATTTTGGAACATGTCCATGGCCATATGATGTGGTTGGCCATGGTCTATGAGACTCGGATTTGTAGGCTGAAAATTGATGACATAAACAGATAAATGTTCAAAGTAAAGATGTGTTTCAACTGAGGTCCTCAAAAAGACTACATGGAGACCTGATGTCATTATCAGAACTGATGTCATCATTGTCACTTGAAATTATTATGGGAGAAACATCAAACACCTTGAAACCTAGACCATGTTTACCGTGATGTTGTGTGCAATTTATTGGGTCTAAACGACCTTGTTCATTTGGACTAAGTCCTTTACCCTTCCATCGCATGTTTTTCATTATTCGGTGAGCTTTGGTAAATTGAGGGGACTCATAACATGGAGCAAAGTCGTCATTATATAACCAAGATCCTGAAGAACTTGGAATATGTTCGTTGTCAAGATAACCAATTTTTTTCCAAACTGACTGTCCCATTTGGTAAGTGGGATGGATTCTCAGATGTGGAGCATTAGGTTTGCCATAGCTATGTGGGGATTTGGTGATATAAAAGGAGTTTTCCATCTTTTGAAATTGATATTCACCGCATCCCGTGTCAATGATTTTAAATGTGTGAGATGGGGGACCAATAGGTACCTCATGTGGTGGGGAAGTTAGTTTGGTAGTCTTAAAAGATGAAGAGAATGAGTTATAAGAAGAAGGGGGTGGATTGAAGGATGAAGTTTGGTTATTCATAGGAGGAGGTATCTTAATAGAAGAGGTGTGGTTGGATGAAGAAGATTGGCTAGGTGAGGAAGAAGATGGTGTGGTGGAAGAATAATTGTTGTTGGAAGAAGAAGCTTGATTAGTGGAAGAAGATGATTGATTAGTGGGAGGAGGACTGGTGGAAGATGGTTGACTAGTAGAAGATAATGGATTGGAAAATGTGTTTTGGTTATGAGATGATGGTTTCAGATCATTGTTAGGGAGTGTATCAGGATCAATGCGTGTTTCGTTAGGGATTATGTGAGGTGGAGCATATTTATTTGTTGATGGACAATAGTGATCATGTCAATACCATCCTTCGAGGAATCTACAATACTCAAAAGGTTGGGGATCTGCACGTAATGTAAATTCCTTGTCCAAATGAGGAAACTTAATACATTGGTGGAATGTTGATGGGACAACTTTCATGGCATGAATCCATGGTCGGCCGATGAGAATGTTATATGCAACTTCTACATCTACCACATGATAGACCGTGTCTAAGGTGATGGGTCCAACTTGGAGAGGCAACGTGATTGTGCCTTCAAACTTTATTTTGCTATTATCATACCCACGAATGGTTATGATATTGTTTTGTAAATCATTTTTAGTGTAACCTAGACAACGTAAAAGTTTCATGGAACAAATATTTAATGCTGATCCATTGTTGATTAAGACACACTTGATTTTATGATGAGTTACATAACCCTCGACGTATAAAGAATGATTATTAGCGATGTTGGGATTAAGTAGGTCAACGGGACCAAAAGATAAAATAGGATTGGGGACTATAAGATGTGTAATTAAAGCCTAGAATTGTTGTGAATTGATGTCCTCAGGGACATGAGTGTTATTCAATGTTTTCATAAGGATGCGTTGTAGTGTGGGAGAAGAATTAAGTAGTTCCATGATTGAAATTTGTGTGGCAGTCTTCTCTAATTGTTTGACAATATTAAATGATGGCATAGGTTGTGGAGAGGAATTGGCGGCGGAATTAGATGGTGGATTAGGAGGTGATGCGGGGATGAAGTGGCATATTTTTTGTTGTAGGGACCCACATTTTTTTATTTTTAGTGGTGATCGCACAATCATTCGATCTTTATAGTTGCCACTAAGTCTTGGTCATAGTCTATGGTTGAGATGACTGAGTCATACTCGACATTACTTGATGATTGACCCTTATTTTTGGAGTTGTTATCGTCATTAGGGAAAGGATTTTTGAACATGTCAAATTTTTCATTAGGTTTTTGTTTGAAGTATTTTCAACTTCTATGTCTCCACATTCAATCAGGTCTTAGATGAAATGGCGGAGTTGCATGCATCGATCTGTAGAGTGCCCTTTTATGTGATGGTAATCACAATATTCATTGTCCTTATACCAAATTGGTTTGGGTTGTCCTTGTTCGAAGGGTCCACGATGGGATATGTAATTATATTAGAATTTTCCAAATGATGAAAGACACTAGATAGACTTTCTCCGAGAGGAGTGAACTCTCTTCATCGATCCCGAGAAGGAACTTCCTTTCTAGGGATAATGATTGGTTGTTTAGATTTTAATGTGTTGATGGGATGGTTTTGGACATTTCGGACATGGTGGGAATCAATAATGCCATCGTTGATGATATTTTGATTCCGGTTAAAGAATTTAGATTTGTCCTAGTTCTGGAGTGTCTCAATAAGGTTGGTCCCTAAAGGGTGCTTTAAGTAAGCCCTTAGAAATGAGGGATTTTTGATTTGTGTGCCCTTTTCGATGACTTATTCGAAACTATTCAGATAATGCATTTACATGTGGAATGATAATTTGACATTGAGATTAGGGACAAAAATGCTAACTAGTTGCCTATTGGAGTGCGAAGCGGGAAATCGACTTGCATTCTCGCCATTGTTGTAAAAAGGAGGAAAAGTTTTCGTTTGGCCTTTGCCTAGTGTTGTAGAGATCAAGCATGGTTATTTATGAGTCTAAGTTATAGGAAAAATGTTTGAAAAATTTCTCCGATAAGTCTATAAATGTCGTGACCGACCCTTTGGGCAGATGGAAAAACCAGTCTAAAGCCTGCCCTCCTAAACTTTGGGGAAATAATCGTAAAAGGTACGTGTCTCGATAGGAAACTTCTTGACATTGCATGTAAAATTCCTTGACATGTTCACGGGGTCACCTTTGCTTTTGTATTTATCAAACTTAGGGATTTCGAAGGATGACGAAATGGTAATCGTGATATCTCTATATCAAATGGATAAGGACACAATTCTTCAAAGTTGAATTGTTTTGATTGTTTTGTAGTCCCTGAATGGTGTATTTCATAAGTTTCCATTCTTGTGTGAATGGAGAAGTGGGGAAGGTTTATCAAACATTTCGTGAGTATTGGAATCTAGATTGAGGTCTTTTAATCTTTCAGCTCTAGTCGTTGCTTCCTCAAGTTTCTTTGTTAGGTCTTGGATTTTAGTGAATAACTCTTCGGCTGAAGTACCATTTGGATTGTTTGGTATTTCGTTGTGATAACTTGATTCACCATTGTCGATGAGTTTGTTTAAATTTTCCGTCCCGAAGTCAGGGGGTAGTTTTGCCCCCATGGCTAGGATGCGTAATAGATATTCATTTTTGTTTTGTTCTATCACCCTATTGACTTGTTCTTGTTCTTCATTGGTGAGTTCTGGTTGTGCGACTTCTTCATCGTCATTTTCATGATTGTGACTGCGAGTGAATACCATGATGAAATGTGTCTGATTAAGTTGAAAAGTGGGTAGGAATTTTGAACAGTGTGAGGAAATGAGAACTCGATTATTTTAGATTTAGCTCGAATAAGCTCATGATGACTGATAAGGAGAGTAACTCAAACAAGTTATCTCAATATGATGATGATGTAACTCGAGACGAGTTATTAGAGGATTTGTTACACGTTGTGTAGATTTGGCTTAAACAAGCTCTACTATTGACAGGGAGAGTAACCTGAATAGGTTAATCATGATATGGTTGTGATATAACTCAAAATGAGTTATGAAAGGATTTGTGTTGGCTATGATTTGGATAAACGCGATGGTGGAAAAAATAATGAGTGAACTCAAACAAGTCACCTAATATTAGTTTGATATAGTTGGAAACAAGCTATGAAGGATGTTTTGACAATTGACGATATGGGGAGTGAATTCTAGTCACTCAATATCAGTTGGATATAGCCAAGACAAGCTATGGCAGATGTATTTTGGATGAAGCAAGCTAATGAAATTGGTGCGATGTTTTGGTCTACATTGTTGGATTGTTTGGATGTTTTCGCTTGGTATTGAATTGGTTAAGAACTAATTTTTTTTGTGGAACACAACTAGGGTCTAAACTTTTACAATGAACACATTGATATCAGCCAAGTTTTATGATAGAACAATGCTAAAGTATTTTTTTTTCAAATAGCAAGCAATCATGTGGATCTAATTGTTTTGGCTTATGAGGTAAATTCTTCAGGAATGATCATTGTTTCATGCAATCATATAAGTATGCTGTGGACTGATGGATGCAAGCTCTTATTACTCCAAAAAAAGATGTATCCTCCGATATACCCTAGTCCTGATATACTTAATTCTATACAGGAGCCCTTAGAGCACTTTAGAGGAGACTCACTAATTCTTACTTTCCTGTTTCAGAGTGAATCACCACGTCTAGAAAAAGTTTTGTGAAAAGGTGGAAGGTGATGGAGGGATGAATGTGTATGGTGTCCTTATAAATCCCTAAATATTTATAGGGACGATGCCAAGGCTTCATTTTTACAGCTATTTAGGCGTGACTCACATGTGTTGCATGACAACATTACATGTAAGTGAAGAGTAGGGGTGAGGTAAATACCGAACTCGTGATGAGACTAGGTCTCAAAGTGTAATGTAGATGCAAATGCTATTGGTGTGTGGTAGTCAAGTCCACATCACCAGTGTAGCTTTGGTGGTGATGAAATCCACCTCGTCTACGTGTAAAAACAAAATGATAAAGTGAATAAACGCAGGATTATTTCCAACTTGAAATAAATCACTAGTAGAAAATAATTACGTACCTGAGCATACTTTTTTTTGGTTTCAGAAATTTTATTTGAATGGTGGTATTTTTGTTGTTTTTGTGTTTTTGTTTTTGACAATATTCTAGCGACGTGGTCCTATAGAAAATAAATTAGTAGTTATCCTGCAAATGAAATGTTAGAAAAGTGATCGTGGCTGTTTTTGATTTTCTAGATCGCTCAAAGGCGTAGGAAAAGAGCATACACAACCAATAACCAAACAAATATTAATAATATGACAAAGGAAAATAATGATTGAAATGACGATTGCAAAAAAATAGGGATCTTATGCATGTTAGAACAAGAAACTAAAAAAATTGTGACCGTTTCTGATTTTCCAGATCGCTCGAAGGCGCAAGAAAAGAGCATACACGGATACAATTGGAATAGATTTTTTAAAATGTTAATAATTATTGCAATTAATCATGATTGTGAAATAGTGATAATGATTGTTTTCACAAAAAATAAAAATGACGAAAGAAGAGTGTGAAAACGTTACCTAGAAGTGTTGTCGTGGAAAATTGAAATGTAAGGCAAAAAAAAAAGCAAAAAAAAAAACTTTGTTTTACGGAACCCGGTGGCCTCATGTTTTTGATTTCCAAGATCACTTTTGAAGTGCGAGGAAAGAGCATATGCATGAGGTTGTTACGTTAAATAAAATAAAATTAAAATTTAAAAAAATTATAATTTTGTTGTTTTTTGTTAAAAAGACAGGTGTTAGAAGAAATGAAACCAAATTTTTTCTGTAAGTCTAAATCAAAAATTATTTTTTCATTACATAGATCTTTTCGATACCTTTCCGTTAAAAAAAAAATGAATTCATTCCGAGTTCGGGAGCAAAAGTTATGGCTTCGGAAGATGGGCTACGATAGCACTCTGAATGAAAATTTTGAACGTGAGAAAACGTCCCCGGGAGCTTTTTTATTTTTTGACTTCTGTACTTCACCTGAGAAGCTAAAATTTTGACAGCAAGGTTAAAAAAGAACAATAAACAAAAATAAAGAGTTAGATCACAAAATGATTAACTAAAATGAAAGAAAATAAATAAATAATAATAATAAACTTCCTACAAAGCAGTTATTTTAGCAAAAGTAAATAAATAAATACATTTTCTGGATTGGTTGTCCCATGACAGTAAGATGATAAACTAATGACTAGTTCATGTGTTTCTACAGATTATGAGTGAATAGCAAAATCAAAACTAGGAACTAAACACCAAGCACCAAGGAGATCAAAGACATGATGAGCATCATAGTTTCATTGTTGTTATAACTTGTAGATACACCACAAGACACCACACAACAAAAACACTACCCAAAGCGTGAAGGTTAACCAAAGAAGGCCATAAGGAGTAAAATGAAATAATAACGAACAATAATAAACAAAGAACAGATAAAACCACTAATTGGAAAATTAATGGTAATAATCGAAAGCCACCAAACGTGCTTTAAATGTAAGATATGAAAAATACACTACTAACAAGGAAGTAAAATACCAATAATCATACCTCCTCCTTCGCGTTCAAAGCAAACCTCAAATTGGGCTAGGAAACTTGGATTTAACCCGATTGTGTGATATGCAGGGTGTTTTTCTTCGAGACGGAGCAAGACCTTCATGCAAAATGATCCTCTTACTTTGCAAGATGGGAAAAAGGATTATGAGGTTATTTGGGCATTAGGGGCGAGGCAAAAGGATGTTCTTTTCTCAAAGGATGCAAGAAATTAGCTATGGCATTCAAGCTTATTCTCCATGTCTTTAGAGGGGAGGGTAAGGTTGTATTTATAACTGGGGAGTGATTAACTTAAAGTAATTTAAGTAATCATGGTTTAAAAATTTGGGCAAGATTAAACGAGTGGGGGCCATGAAGAATGGGTGAGGATTTGAATTATATGTTTAATTCATAAGTGGAGGATTTTAGGTGAGTGAGAACTACAAAGAATGGGTGAGGATTTGAATTTGAATTTTTAATTCAATAGTAGAAAAACATGGAGAATAATGACATGTGGTGAGGATTGGGTTATTTTTTAGATTTTGAAATGGATAATTAATAAAATTATATTTGATTAATTCGAAGTGTATTTTGTGGGAAATGAGGAAGGGGAATTAATTGATTTAGGAAAGATGTGAAATTAGGGTGTCTACACTAACTATCAATGGTTATGTATTACCACATGTTATTGGTAGTAAGTGCAATGCCTTGAGTGGTACCCTTTCTTGTTTATCTCCAATCCAGTTTTAGACATAGTTTCCCTGTACACCCTTGCTACAGCTATGTTCCATTCATCTCATCCAAATCATCTTTTATAAAAATCACATCAAATTTCACACTATGAATTTTATATCTATCCATCATCTCCATGAATGCATTCCCAAATACACTTTTTGGTTTGTGAATTCTACTTGATCACCGTTGCAGTTTACGAATCCTACTTGAGGGTCTTTCTCAAGGCAAGTTCATTATCCTACAGCTCCTTATCTCTCAACATGTTCAACAACGTCTTTGATCTATTTCTCCTTGCTCTCCATGTCCATTCATCACCATTTGTCTCCACATTATCCTTCTCACCTTTAAATCCCCTTGCACGGCCTACGGATATATCTTACTTGTCTTTCCTCTTGAGTTTCTCTTTTATTCTTCCACTTTTAGTTTGACAATCTTGCTTAACCATCCATATAGCTAGAGAACCTTAGTTAAGGTATATCTTCTTCCTTGGATCCTCCCACTTGTAGAAACTTCTCCACCATTTCCTCTTTCAATGCACGATAATCACCACCACAAACGCGTCTTTCCACTCCTCCTTTTCCACTTAACACTCTTGCATCATCACTACCACCATGTGGGCATCCCAGTTAAGGACTACCCTTACACTCTCCATCTATGTTGCATATGTTCCTCCATCCACTCATGTCACACTCCTTTGTTTCTTTGTTATCACTTTAATATCACCTCCTTTCATCTCTTGTTCCATTTTGGTATACACTGCTCAGTCTTTTCATCATTCTTCTTCTTCTTTGTTTGGCGATCCTACTTAACCATCTCCGTCACAGGGAAATATTACTTAAGAGTTTCTCTTAAGAATGGTTGGCCATCTAATCCTTCCATTTCCCATCATCTCTTCCTCATATTCTATCTTCTCGCCTCTCATCGTACTCATCCATTCCAACCAACTCTTCCACACACAATCCAATTCAATGTTTTCTCCTTCCATATCGTCACTGCTGGTTTGGTGATCTTACTTAAATCCTCCTGTGGCATGGAGATCTTACTTAAGAGTCCCTCTTAAGCATGATTATTCATCCTACACTCCCCCACTACCCCACATTCTCTCCATCTACATTTTCTAATCATTCCCCATCATCACATCCTCTCACCTCCTCTTCCATTCACACAAACACCACTTCTTACTAGTCCCTTTTTCATCTCCATCATCCGTCATTGGGTAATATTACTTAACCATTGCTTCTCTGTTCATTTCATGTCTTGTTTCTTCATTTCTCTCTCATTCATTCTCATCCACTGCATCCTCTCCTCGTCTTCATCTTCCTACACATCGTTATCCCTCCTTTATTTACTCTTTCCACTTCATCTTCTAGAGTTCTCCCACATATCTACTCCCATGATTACCCATCATTATCATTGATATTCCCATTCTTTCATCATCCTATTCTATTTCCGACTAGTAATTATCGGTGGACTTCTCCTAAAAATCACTCATCCCCATTCTGCATAGCCTGAATCCTTTTCTTTGACCTCCTCCATTCTATCTTCATTCCTTCCTTCCTCTGTGTCCTCTGATCATTATCGAGGAATTCTCCTAACGTCCCTTCATTGGTGTTCCCCCTCCCATTCTTTGCTTACTTTCTTCCTTGTCTCATCTTTTGTCCCATCTTTTCCTACCGATCATTATCGGTGGATTTATCCTAACATCCATTCACCGGCATTTCCTTTCCCTATCCTTTCTTTTCTTCTTCCTTGCCAAGTTCTTCACTATCTTCATCATACACCTTCTCTCTATTTTCTTGTCATCAGCATATCCTCATCTCATGCATCTTCGTTTCTTTTCCAATCGATGTCATTCCTTCCCTCAAGTTTCTCTTTACGTTCCTTATGCTTCTCACTCTTTACCAAATATCTTCATTCTTGGTTCCCTTCCTTCTACATAATTTTCTTTGTTGTCTTCTCCTCCTTTCTGATCTTCATCTTATTTTACTTCCTCTACATCATCCTTCTCCCCATTTTACCTCGCACTTCCTCCTTACTTCCCCATCGAAAACTTGACTCTTCAGCGTTATCCCATTTCCTTTATCATCTCATCATCCACATGCATTTCCATGTGGTCAGTTCCATATTCTTTGCCTTGGATTTCCTCACTATGATCTGTTTCCTTCAATTTTCTTTGCTCTATCATCTCTTTCATTTTCCATTACCTCTCTATTTTCCTCTGCTCCATCCTTCATCATGCCTTTCGTCTTGAATAACTCTCTCCCTTTTTCATAATTTCATCCTCTGCTCTGTTCTTTTCTTGTCTTCTCTTTGTTTGTCCTTCATTCCCCCTTCTCTATAATCCTTCTTTGTTATCTTCTTCCTCCCCTTTCATTCCTTATTTTCTCCTCCTCCGTCTTCGTCCCTCTATTCCATACCCTGTCGCCTTCATATTCAATCTTTCTTTCTCTTCTCATAATCAACCAATCCTCCTGTCTATTCCCTTTTCTCTTTCTCAACATCCCTTACATTTGGCATTCATATTCAATGCCAATGTTTCTCCATTTATGTATCGCCATCTATCCCTTTCATTACCGTTCTTGTTCTTCTCTTTGCCACATTGACCTCTTCTCTTTTAAGAACCTTGTCACATCTTTTATCTTCACCTCGTCCTCTCGTAGGGACATCATCATATCCATTTCTAAGAATCTCTTCCCATCTTCTTTTGAAATTTTTGTCTTGGAAGATACCATAATGGCCATCACCTATCTAATCTTGTTCTCTTCCATGAACATTTTTTCTCCACTTTTGTTTTGTCACAAAAGTATCTTTATCATACTTCTCGAAGAAGCAAATTTTTCTTCTTCACCTTCTAATTTTCTAAGACTTATGCATCTTTCCTATGAAACATGATTTTCATCATATTTATTACCCTTTCAGGGCATTTTATCTCACATTTCTATCCTATCTGCTCATCTTGTCCACATTTATGATTATTCCATCTATGTCTTATGTTGGGGCACATTTTCATCCTTGTACTTGTCAACACATATAACTCACTTTGTGTCCTTTCTTGTGCCTTGTGTTGGGGCATCATTATTTTCATCCTTGTCCCTTTTGTGGATGCATGATTTTTTTCACACAATTCCTCGTAAACAAAGGATTTTGCACATCTTTTACATTCAGTTGCACATATTTTGATGTTTTCCTATGACCCATTGGTCATCTTGGTTTACATCCATACTGCAGTGGTCTTCACCCACTCACTAGTCTGTAGAACATTGTCATCTGTCTCTGTTGAGACCGCAATTGTCCTCTACCGATGTGATATTGGAGTCACCGCCATACTTTTTTTATTTATTGCAATCCTTTTTTTCCTGAGGCATCTTGCCTTTGGTCATGTCTTCATCCATCCTTGGACACATATTTCATCTAACCCTTTTTGTTTTTGTCTCGTGGCTTGCTATCGCAAACCACTCAACAAAAAGGGGCAAATGTAGACACCTATTTTGGTATAACGCCCTCTGTCATCTCACATTCATCCAATTTCCATCCTCACTTCTCTTTTTCTAAAATTAAATAAAATCCTATCTATTTACTCACATTATTTTATTGATTATCAAATGGGCCCCATGTATACCCATTTGATAATTCAAATTTTGGCATATACCCATCCTTCACAAATTATTTAATTCATGGGTATTAATACACCCATCCAATTTTTTTTTTTTTAAAATGGAATCTTTATCTCACCCACCATGTCAATCATGCTCTCCACTCCATCTAATAATTCAAACCATGGTCCCCACATGATCACATCATATCCCTAACTCAAGTTACTTTACTCAACCCTAGTTACCTATTAACCCCAGATCTAACCTCACATCTAAGCTATAAATATGGGGTTTTTTTCCTATGTTTCAAAAAAAAGAAAGGATTGAAGACCTGGAGATACCTAGGCCTAGAGAAGAGAAGAAAGAGCTTAATTAAGTTCTGCCAGTTTAAGGAAGAAATCTTTTCCATGGTTCATTATCTTGCCATCTTGATGCCCGGTTCATCTCCATAGAACACAAGCTAAGTTCCCTCGTCATTTTAGTTACTTTTTGTTTTATATTCCATTACTACTATTCATGATCTATTATTATCTTGTCTGACACGGGGGTTGACATCCTCCAAGGGAGTTAAAATCCTCTTGGAACCAGCACTGTCTGGGAAACCCCACATATTGTGATCTAATCTTATCTATTTCAGTTTTGTAGATCCAACTTCTTTATATCATGCATATATCAACTTTGTGCTGTATCATCCATCGTCATCTCTAAGGTACTAAGCCCTTGTATACTCAATGTTGTTTAGTGTTTCTTGATTACTCATACACTCATCTGGATAGGATGCTTTGGAAACTCGGATCAATAGTTATACTATTTCTAGTTCTCTTCATAGGCCTTTTGCGACACATATCACTACCATGGTTCCACTTACACTTGAGTCACATTCTATAAGAAATTTGAGACTTGACCCTCCATCATCTTCAGTAGTTTCTTTAACTCCTCATAGGAGTATTTTAGGCTATTTCTCATGCTATCCCCCTCGATTCCTCGATGACACACTCGGTCCCATTGGTTCAACTTGACTATCGAGGAGCGATTCTTCACTTGAACCTCACCTTACATAAACATTCAATCTTGTATCACATATCTAGTTTCATATCATACTTTAGGCATTGTAATATTTCTAAAAATTTAAAAATATTCAAATATTTATAAAAACTAAAATCATGACATATTTTAATACATATACTATTTGTACTCTATACTATACATGTTTCTTATTCCTTTTATTTGATAGTCATCATTTCCTCTTTACACACATGCATTCACATGGTATATTGAGTATGATGCACAACATACAAAAAGTTAAATATGATGATATGTTTTATCCTACCCTTTACCCATACTATTAATCTCTAAGGACATATTCTTTTATTTATACATGTGTTAATTTCCGTTATAGTCCCTTTCTTTCCTCATCACACTTGATTACATATATATCTTGTGTATTTGGTATCTTCTGGACTAACATGACTAACACATGTGTCTTTTGTAGTACTTAATATTATTGATAACTCTTTCATATATCTTATATCACATATACCTAGTTGTGTGTGTGTATGCTTGTTTTATGCTCGATTGTGGGTTGCATGCCTTTCTTGTTTTGTGACACCATGGGTCATGGGTGTCTCATGTTTATAGTGTAATACCTTGTGTGTTGTTGTACATCTCTTATTTTAATATCCTAAGGGCCTTGATTATCTTGAGACACCATGGGTGTCCCATGTTTTGTAAGTAGTTTTTCCATTTGTGTGACATTGGTTGCTATGTTTGCACTTGTTTTATACTAACACATGGTTTTATATTATTTTTCTCATTGTCAAGTTGTATTAACACTATTAGGGTTGTTACACTCCTTATTGTTGTTGCTCTTATTTTGCATCATGGTTTCTACCAGTGCACACTCTCTTTTGTAGATAAATTTCTTTTTAGTGGCCACCACATAAAATTTTCAATGCTTATCTATAGGTTCTTAACATCTCAATTTTGGTTACCCATCTCTTTTTGATCTGTGCACTCAAATTCTTTGTCACACTTACCTCAAAATCGGGGAAATAATCCAAGGTTTATTCTATATTTCTAGCAAGGTACAAGAAGAATTTTGGGCACAATCATATGCAAAAATAGGCAAAAATTACTTAGAATTCGATTCAAGCACAAAATTTAACAAACATGCATGACTAAGAATGTAAAAATGGTTAGAACCGTCATAAACAGCGATTTATGATCCTATCATATGCTTTTCCTAGGGGCAATTTCTCTTGATTTATCAGCATTATCAAATTTATCATCATTATTACAAAATTATTATATGGTTTCAAACTTAGGTTGTCTCAATTTAGAAAATATTCTCGGGGCATGAAGCATTTAATTCTCTCTTTCTCCATGGTACTTAGTTTCAATTCCAGTTTTGGGCACATTGGGGGTATGCTTCTCCTTAATCCACTCATATTTCGACATGTTATAAGTTCTACTAAGTTTTTATTTAGTTTTGCAGCATATGGGAAGAGTATGGGGATGTTTATTTCTCTTTTCTACTATGTGTCCTAGGTTACAAAATTAGGATTATATATGTGTTCAAAGGTATGGTCCATGGGTTTATGGAAGGTATCAAAGCATCTAAAGTCCTTGTAGGTAGAATTTTCCTATCCTCTTGGTTTTCGTAGGTGGTCTTCTTCCTTGGCGGGCAACATCAACTCCTCTTTTTAGTTATTTTCTGTAACATTTATGTTTTGGGTTAGAATGCCCAATGTATTGACCTCTCATTAGAAAATTCAGGAATTATTATCCCTAATTCTTCATCAAATTTTAAAAAAATTCAAAATTTCAAGGAATAAGAATGGGAGCACATTCCATGTGCAAAATAAATAAGTCTATTCCTTCCATGTTGTTACATCTCTTTCGGCTTTTCTTGTTGCCGAACCTTATTTACAATACTTTCATTCCATTTTGATTTTAAAATTTGAGTTTTATATTTTGGGCATTAACTACACTCTGTGTTGTAGGATTCATTTTGGAGCGTGTCAACACCAACACATTAGGATAATGTAAACAAAAATTATTATGAGAAAAGACAAAGTGTATCTACACACTTATGTATATTTTCCTTTTAAACATGTAATTTTCATTTCAAATTAGGTATATTTTCCATTTAAGCATGTAGTTTTCAATTCATACTTAAAGGGGGAAATGTAGACACTCAAATTTGACAATCTATCAATTGACAATGTTGAGCTTGACATTACACACTTATGTACACAAATATACTCTCTTCACTCTTGTTTAACACACCATGATATATCTTCAACTAATTTCCTATCTTTAAATACCTTTGTTTTGTAAGTTACTAAGTTTTTATAGTATAAAATGCATATAAAGACATTCATCCTCTAATCCAAAAAGCTGAGCTACCTTTTTTTCCCTCTTGGTCCAAACATTATCTTTTAGTCGATATTGACATTATGTCAATCTAGAACGTATTGTATGGTTTTGGAATGACATGCTTTGGGCCCAAACCCTCAATTTAATTGTCTTCATATGAATTAAAACTCCCTCTTGTTTAGCCTTTCACAACATAAAAACCATTTGAAGCCTATATAAGTAAGTCAATCATACCTCATTTAGGAACCTGTACTTTATATTCTCCTCATGTAAAACTAATTTTGAAAGGCACTTACTACTCCCTAAAATGTCAAGTAACTATTGAAAATCCATTAAGGCACCACCCTCTCTAGGTTTGAAGTCTCCAGCTAGGTCTAGGAGTCTTCATCTTATTTCTACAATAAATTAAAGTGACCCTTCCCATGTATTTGAGAAAGTGTAAAACTCAAGCAAGGTATTGTCAAAAGAGCAGTTCTAAGTTCTTATTACACTATGGTAGATATCACATGCTAGGATAATGACATGTGTTTGGATCCCTCTCCATAGTAGTGGTCATGTCGGAGGTGTATAGGGGTTCCCACAACCCACCCAACTTAATTTTATAAGAAATATTTCTTAATACAAGGGTTTGATTGTTTGAATAGAGTTTACAGAGCCATACCGAAGGTGAGCAAAGAAGACCGACATATAGAGACAATCATTTCTAGGAAAGTGAAGCACTCAACAAGTTATAATCCCATATTTTAAGTAGGTTTAATAATGTAGAGTAGGGTCAAAACCATATAAATAATCTTGACCTACTTCTATGGTTTTTTCCAGTCTAGTCTCGGTGTCAATTCTAGAAACAAAGCATCTCCAACCTCAAATTATCATGTTTCTACATTCGATCATTTAGACTCTTCCATATCCACACATAATCAACTAAGTGTGATTTCCCCTTTGTGTTTTGATAGTTTCCAGGTCAATAGTAACTTTGTAAAACATTATTTTGATTTTTGTAATTAATGTTAGAAGTTAATTAAATCACAATATCCACTATAATAGTAATTCATTTATTTTATACAAGTTATTTAAGAACATTCTAAAGCTTATAAAGTTTGAGACTAATCACATAAAAGTGAAATCACTATCCACCTTGATGTTAGAGTAGACAAGTACTTTATAAGGTACCATGTTTAGGGAATAATAACATCAAGTTGGTTTCTTATTATGTTATGTTCTCGGGAAAAATTATTGGGTTATTGAACCAAAATATAGAAAGTCATGGGAGAATTTTTTTAAATTTTAATTATGAATTTTTCCAAGTCTCTAAAAATGTGTTTGACAATCAATCCCTTTTCTAGGTCAATCCTTTGTAAGGTATAATTTTTTATGTTTAACGGTAAAAATGGAGAAGATGAGATCAAATATAGAGGATAAATTATGACAAAAAACACCAAGATGTTAGACATATACACATTAAATGTATAAATAAGAAGAGTATATAGAATTTAAACATAATCACTCATGCCCATATATGTGTACAAACCCACATTGAGAAGAGTGTTCCTTGTGTAGTATGATATAATTATATCTTTAGGAAGTGCAACCATATCCTCGTATCAACAAAATAATAATCCTCTAAGTATTTGTTGCTTTAATCCCTTACAAATTAATGGAAATTTTTGATATTTTACTATAAATAAGTTTTTACTATTTAAATTGATCATATACAATAGAAAGAATGAATAATTGATGAAATTCAATTATTTGGTTGGTTCTTATTAAGAACATAAGGAGAAGAAACCATTGCATGTTTGAGACAATACAATGAAAATGTGCCTTCCTTTTGCATTTTTTTCACATACTCTATAGTCATTATGAGTTACTCTACATTATGTTTTTTTCCTTCCACTGTCCACTCCTCTACTCTTTTTGTTTAAAAATTACCTTCAATCATTGTATAATTTTTTTGAAAATTATTAAGGAATAAATAACATATATAATTTGTGCTTTGGAACTTAAAATATTTACCCATCAATTCATCCAAAAATAATGACATGTTATATCTTTCTTTCTTGACGATCAACCTCCTTTGGAAGACGAAGCCACACATAATAAACAAGGGCCTTGTAAATCACTATTTAGAAAATTTTGGGAGGATGCTGAAAAAGGTTGTGGACTCTAGATTTTGCTTGAAGGTTTCTAGGGCCCATTTCTTGTATATCCTTCAATCATTGTAGTAGTCTATGAGACCACATTTTATTCAGGAATTTCACAACAAGTTCACATTCCTTATGCTTTCTTCCACATTTTACATACATATCTACCAAGGAATGTCCAACTAAAACATCTGAAAAAATTCCCCTCTTCATTATGTTCTGGTGGATATCAATACCCGTTTTCAAAGCTCTTATTTTGGCATAGAATGACAACATTTAGAAATAGTGATATTGTAAGGTTGGAAACTTGCTTGTTGCATTTTGTGAAATGTATTCACTACTTTGTGAGGATGCCCATGTTTTTCTATAAGCTATAATTATGATATTTTAGTAGGGTACATATAAAAAAAAAAATCATCAAAAAAATATTTAGTGTTGAAAGAAAAAAGTAGAAAATAATAAAGTATCCTCCTTTTCAAAATGGATACATTCTAAAAGGGTTTTAACATTGTTTTCCCCAAGGATAAATTTTCCCCAAATATGTATAGGAAAATGACTAGACTATTATAGGGAACCAGGTGTTTATGAATTGTTCTAAATATCCCAATTTGTTGGAGGATATATGATTATGATGGAAAAGGATGTTGACTATAGCTTTATACACCGCGATTGCATATGTGTGAAAGTTTCTAAGGTCCATTCAAAAAAATAAAGTTTTACATATCCTACAATCATCATAGTCCATGAGACCATATATCTTCTAGGGATTTCTTCAAAAATTAACATAGGGTTGTGAATGTTCAAAATGCATTCCAAATACATATCTAAAATTTCTAATTGTTAACAAAGTGAAATGAAAAATTATACCTTATACATTGTACTTAATTTCTAACACAAGTTGTGAATGTTCAAAATTCACTCCCAAAACAATTAGAAAAAGGGCCCAGAAGTGTGATTATGTTTACGTATGCCGGGAACAATAATGTAATTGGAGATATTATCAACCATTGCCACTTTTATACTAGGTCACTAGTGGTCATAGCTACTACACCCTACTTATTGTTATTGTACTTTTAATGCTATGATTACTTATAACTTTACATATTCCTTTTTTAATTTAAATTAAAAACTCTCTTTCAAGGATATGATATGATGTGTGAACCTTTGTAAATAGGTTCTCCTTTGATATGAATAAAACCATAACAATTAACTCAAATAAACATATATAAATGGCTCATTCTAACTTCAATATGAATTCATTCTCTACATATCAAAGTGGAACAAAGGATCATGTATTTATGTGTAGATTTGTGTATCCCCATAAGAGATCAGATTTAACATTCTCTCAATATACAATCAATCAATACAAAAAATGAAATTCTTCTTTTGGTATAAGAATTATGGTTATAACAACTGAAGCAAGGGGAGATTTTAGATACTGTTGGCTACTTTTCAAGTGTCTCATTTGATCTTTATATGTATCTTATGTCTAGATATAATGATCTCTATGGTTGGTGACATATGCCCCCTTCCCCAAATGACCTCTAGGGTGTTTTTCTATCTAAACATTCCTAAGACAATATCCTTTATTAAATGACTCTAAATTAAAGTAGAAGTCAACCAAGAAAAGGTGCACAAATGAGAAAGTAATTATAGGATAGAGGATGTCACTAGATACCATTGTTAATATCCTAGACAACTAACAAATGTTGTTAGTGTAGACACTCACATTTGGAAATTTACTCTTTAACACTAGTGGTTTTGATAATGCACTCTTTCTAATGCAAACAAACCCTTTATACTCCCATTTAGTACATATTGAGGTCTCTTATTTAGATTGTTTATCCTTACACACGATATATCGTTAAATTTTGAGAATTAAAAACATACAATCCATATACCAAGTCAACTTAAAAGGATGAACATCTCATTTATCATGTTTTTTTATCCTTGGTTAAGGTCCTCCAGGTTTGGTCAATTGATAATTTATCTCCGGCCTAGATCTTTTTCATGGTTTTATACTAGAATATCCTCCACATTTACTTTCGGTTTGACATTCTTTCATCAGTCTTTTATTACCTTTGGATTTTCCTCTCTTTGATAATTTACTTTTAGAACCCCATATAAGCAAGTTAACACTACCTCATTTGCTAACCTAGAAATCCTATGGCACTACATTGATATACTCATTTCCTCAAATTTTAAAATTCACCCAAGGATCCTTAAATCTCACAAAATATCATGTAAAATTATTAGGATAATAATCAATACAAGTTTAAATATTATTACTAGGTTAATGAAGTGGTATCTCTTATCTAAAAACAAGTATTTTAGAAAGATCCAAACATAACACAAGAACTATAAAAGAAGTTTTTAATCCAATTACATTCATTCGGATATCACATGTGAGGTGGAGAATGATGTGTGGTTTGAAGTCTCTTTAGAGTAGTGTTAATGTCGACAAGTGGATGAGGTACCCATAACCTCGGTAATGTTGTTTTCAGGTTTTCCATCCATGGTGAGGGCTTGAGATCTTATTCAGAATGGTGAAAGAGCTTCAAACATGATCGATAACTAAGGTTTGACAAGGGTGGGTAGATATTTATAGGAATGTGATACTCTAAGAAATTTGTAGAGCGAGAATCTAAGTAGATATAAGACCACATGATAGGGTCATGCTTATAGAGATAGTCATGGCGAGTTGTATGGTCTTTCCCCGGTGTTAGTCTAGTCACTATCTCGGGGAATGAAACATTATCATGTTCTTATCACCTAATTCCAACAATCCACACATCGACACATCCAAAACTTCCCAAAGCCTTCTATAAATAGATAAGTGCACTCATCCCCTTATGTTTCCAAGTTCATATCTTGTTTCATACATTAGTTTCAAGTATACATATGTTTTTTGATATTATATAATTAATGTTGGAAATTAAGTAATTATAATAACCTCATATAGCTATCACAGTTACATCCTTCATTGTACATATTTCACTAATCTAGATTTCACATAATCTAATAAGGGTGTAAACATTTTGTTAAAAATGACTTGTGATTTGACCTTAACATTAACCTTAGTTTCCTTTGGGTTTATCTTTTCTCAAAAGTATATGTTGTTGTTCCTTCTTAGTTATCTCATATTATTTCAAAATGTACATATTTTCTTCCTCATTTTCTTAGGGTTTATATTTTCTCAAAAGTATATGTTGTTATTACCTCTTAGTTATCTCATACTATTTAAAATTTATATGTTTTATTTCTATTTCATGTTAGCATAGTGCTCAATTTACCAATTAACCTAGTGAGTATATTGGTATTTCTCCTCCTACTCATAAGCGTCCATGCCTCATTGTCTCATCTCCATTGCATATTACTATCAATCCATCAATGCTTGACCTTGTTAATGAGATCCAATTACATGACATTAAAACTCATGGTGAGGATTCTTATGATTCTAACCATGATGATGTTAATGAAGTGGATCATGTATAAGTGGTACTTTTAACTCTTTTCCATGAAAAACTTCATCGAATATACACCACACTAAGATTATAATTATTATATTTCTTATTTCTAGGATTTCTTATGATTAAAAACTAGTAAAGAATCCATCTTTGATTTCTCTTAACCCTATTTCACTTTTTCGACATCTATCCCTACATCTATAGTGTCTACCTCCTTATAAGAACCTAATGTTCCAATGCGAGACTAGCTATATGAATTTTCCCATAACAACTTTTTACTAAATGTTATATTTAATCATAATGGTTTACACACTTTTGAATAAAATACATAAGTTCTTGAAATCCATATTCATACATTACATGATCAAATCTTACAATTACAACAACGTGCATGCACTTCTATCGCTTTATGGATTCTACCCACTTTCTTTAGATCCCACTTGCACCCAAACTTATTTCTTACCATTTTTTTTGTTTTTTTTTCACCAAAAAAATTCACCCTCGCAATGATTGTACGTGAAAATCAGAATTTTTGGAAAAAATTGGACTATATCTAAGTGTGGGACTTGTATCTTGAGATAGAAATTCGAGAAAGACCGATTCCTTTATTTTGTGGATTGGAAAATCCACAAAACACAACCTATTATATTTCTAAAACTACTCCCATAACTAACCTACACCAACATATCCAGGAACAAAGAGAGAAAGATGTGGAAATGCAAACCTAAGCTAAAAGGGTGATGGTAACACTAGAAAGAAGGTGGAAATCCTCTAATTCTAAGTGACACAAATGTAAGTTCATAGAAAAAAACCATGAATATGCACACGATTATAATGTAAACAAGTTAAAGAAAACAAAACACATAAGAGAGTAGTGATATTCACACCAACCATACAATATTTGAAGTAGAGAGAGGAACCAAACTTGTATTAATAAATCCTTTAGTGCTTACTTATAGATCCGAGGAAAGGGTATCGCCATTCGTGAGCTCTTGAGGTCGAAGCATAAAATTCCAATTTTACCAAAGAAAATCCCAAAAGATGCTAAGGGATAAAATGAGAGAAACACATAGTTTGCGGAGCAAAGTAAGTGAGAAATCGTTAGGGCTCCATGTCATAGAATGAAACATAGAGTTCAATAAAGTTTGTCGATTCCATAGAACCAAATACACAGGTCTTCCAAGTTATAATTTGTAGTGCTAAAAGAGGTTTGAAGAACTACATGATAAGTAAAAAAAAATTGAACTACTAAGTTCGGAGGCCACGGAACACTATCCTAGTGTTCAACATGTGTCCTACATCACGGTGTTATGTAGGTTTCAATTTTGTGGGACAAAGAGACATAGCTACGAGATAAAGTGCCTTGCAGAGACAAAGGAAGAAAGGCCTTCACGAAATATGAGGAGTTTTTGATGGAGAAATGTAGAAACACTCAAGCACTACCAAGAAAAGGAATCCCTTATCATCACTGAGGAAAAATGGAAAGTTATAGTAAACCATGAGTTGAAGAGAATCCATTGGAAACCATCAAGACATTAGACTTCCATGAAATATCTCAAAGTCATCCATGTTTATGAACTAAATGACCAACCACCCTAGCCACTAAAATTTAATGAAGTATGGTTTCCTCCACATACTATGCTGAAATATAATTAAGGTATTATGTTGTGGTTGTTAGATTTCTTGTAATGGCACCCATGTCTATACTACAAGTTAACTCTATAAGGAATCATGTCACACGCACGATTATCTAACATGTTTTCATTAGATCGAGTACTCCAACATGGCGGTCCTTTCTTCTTTTTGTCTTTCTCTTTCTCCCTTTCACAAGTTGTATAAATATAAGTGCTTACACACATTGTAGGGGTTCTTCTCCTGTTCTTCCTTTGCATATTTTTATATTTTCCTCTGGAGAACTTGAAACTTCATGCTTTCAACATTTGTAACTCTCGAATGGAGATTTTATTTCCTTGACTTTGAGTGTAAATGATAAAGGATTAATTAATTCAGTCCAAATTCTTTCATTTTTCAAATCCTCTATGTTTGGCGTGAATATCTCTTCCCTCTTGTGTATTAATCTCCAAAATGTACATAAATTTTTCTTCATGGGCTAGGGCCCCTATAGAACCCCATTTTGCTTTTTTCCATAATACAAAAGATAACAAACAATTTCATTAGTTTACATGCTTCATGATGGATTTGAAATCTTATCAAAGCAATATAAAATTCTAATGTATTGTATCAAATTACATACATATCTGAAAATAACAACTTCAAAGTGATATTCAGTTTGTTTATGAAACAAGAGTAATAATTGAAATAAGATGAAAAGAAAGTTTAAGGAAAACAAGCCTATGCTTGTTCATCAGTCTTCATGTCTGTATCTTTATCTTCTTCATCTTCTTCTTCCTTGGGTTTCCTATCCACATATGCATCATACTTCTGGAATAGTTCTTTTATATCATCCTCATTGAGCTTATTCTTAAGCTCTTCATATTTCATCCTAGCTTTCTCAATGGCTTTCTTCCCCTTTTCCATTAGCTTCTCCACCCAAGTATCAAAAATTTAACCTTTTTAACAAATTTTTCAATATGTCCCACAACTTCAGGAGTATCAGTAGAGATATCTTCTTGGCATTCACTGGATTGGCCAACTAACTTTGTTGTAAACATGAACTCAATGATTTGACCCATTCTTTTAACTTCCTTTTTGATATCCTATCTTCATCCACTTTGTGTAACAAACCATGGACTACTTCTAAAACTCCTTGCTTTAGTGCATCCCTTGAGGGTTTTCCCAAAGGAATAAATTGAACATTATAGTCACTTGCAGTTATATCACTTCTTGATTTTCCCTCATGTGGGATTGCCACCTCCAAAGTTTTGGATCCATATGGTTAGTATGAGTTTTAGTAATGACCCTAGCCTTTTTTGGAGCCTTTGTGGGTTTTGGGAAATCCAAGGTTGTAAGATCTATGTGTAGACATCAAAATTGGGTTACACTCCCCTTGGTCCCCTTTCGAATAGCCAATTAAACACATTCACCTAAACATGACCCTTATACCCACATTAATATTAATTTAATTATTTACAATTAAATTAATACTCATCCTCACTTCATTCATTATTTAATTACCTTAATTAAAACCAATTTACACCTCACCCCACCACCTCACCTAGACACTTCACCATAGACCTATTCATAACATGTTTCCATAACTAACTAAGACTTAGACCTACTTAACAATGAACTAACACTTTGTATAACACTTAAAGCATATGCATATTCTCCCTCTAACCACATTCCCACTCATGAAAATGGGACATTCCGTTTTGATTCACGAAGATAGATAGAGATGGCCTAAAGATTGCCAAAATTTGGCATTTTTAGTAAACCTAGGATTTCCTACCTTAACCGATGCGCTTGTTAACCCGAAATCAATGTTGGTAACTCTAAACCATTATTAATTACCATATAACCATTTTAGTAACCTTGTTTGAGAGGTTAGACACATTCTCAAGTTTTGGAGAAAAAGGAGAGTTGCATGCAAGCAAGAACCGTGAGCTCTTTCGCACATCCAGGATAGCCATAGCCAACACAACCATTGATTAGAAGGTATTTACATTCATAGGAGCATTTCGGGAAGCACTTCCATGACACTGATCGTCATTTCACCGATTAACCATCACCACCACCCAGCCATTGAACCTACATAGTAGTAAGTGTGTCTCTAACCTGCACCATTTCATTTTTATTCAGTTTATAAGAGTTCTTCACCTTTGTTTATCAACCACCATTTATATTTTTACCCCACCATTATTGCCTTCTTGTGAACTGATCATTCCCATCACTCATAACCCTTTTAATCACCTCTGTTTACTCCTGAGTACCTTTGAATATTCCCAACACCTCCCAAACCTAAACCAACTCCTTACCATCTCTGATTTAGTCTCAGACAAATCCCTAAAACCATGAACTATTGAGTTATTACCAGCCCATAGTAACCATCATCGGTTCTTACTAAACCATCATCGGTCATACCAGACCGACGTCGGTCTCTGTATTTGGCAGTCCTACTAATACTAGATCCTAATAACCTTTTCCAAGTGACTCAAGTGACCCAGAATATGACCTAACCTATTCCAACATCTTAATTATTTACCTTATTTCTAGATATGATCATAGCCTAGCCTGTTATGTTAGATTTGCTTATTGTATTTGGATGAGATACCTAAATCATATCAACTACAATAGAACCTTATTTATTTATTTCATTTCTTGCATTAAATTGTATTAAACAGTGGGTTGACTACCACTAAGGAAGTATCACACTTCTTGGATCTAGCACATGCTACGCAACCCAGATATATATTGTTTAACTCTTTCTTGTGGTCTTGTTGTGTATTTGGTAGTACCTCCTAGCCAAAAGGAAGCTCTCACAGTCAACATTGGATCAAGAAGTCAAAGCACATGCAAAAAAATTCAAAATGACCATTGCAAGAGGTATTCCTCCTTAGCCTACACCCTTATCATGCTTTGTCTAAAAAGCTTAAAGAAAAAGGTGAAACATTTTGGTTCGCTTTGATGGGACCCATCAGGGTTCCTTGCATTTTATTCATTCCTAGGTAAAAGTTGTGTGTTTGTTTCCCTTCTAAAAATCTTACACATTAATTTTCCTCTTTGGAATATTCCTCTCTTTCTATTGTCTAAAAGCAATCGTGTTTTTGGTTCTATAAAAAGAATACTTATTTTCTTTCATTAGTATTACATTAGTGAAAGAGAATCCCTCTTCCTGTTCACTACTTGCTACATCGAATATCACACTTTGATTTGGGCTTAAAACACTTGCATAACATTATGATTTGTTGCATTTTAGCTCACATTAAAAATGAGGGAAACCTATATGTTGGAAGTCATGCCCAGCTAATGGTTGACATAATTGAATCGTAGAAAAGCACATTCTTTCTTCTCTCTCTTTGCCAAACTACACAAATTGAAATATATACATATTCTTAAACAACATCCCACCCGGAAGAAGTTGTCAACGATCACACAATCAGAGGATTGACAATGGGCACCCAAATGGTTATCTATGTCCAGTCATCACCTCAGAGAATGACCCTCCCCTACCATAACATAACATGAAACCTCACCTTTAGAATTTCCTTCTTCATAGAAGCCTTCCCAACCAAAAAATCTACTCTAAATTCATGAGTCAGTCTTTTAAATAACATAAGATAAACACACTAAAATCACTTGTTGGGTTACGTATTTTTCTTATCTTTGTGCTTGACTTGCATTTTGAGGTGTGAGGATCACTATTATCCATATTTCACCCCTAGGAAAAACATTGGATCGGCCACGACCTTGTGCGAGAAAGAAAGAGAAGAAATGGCTCTGTCGCGTGAATCCGTGTCTTAAATCTATTTGAAAGACTCGGGTAGGCTCTAAAATAAAAAGGGAAAAATTCAAAGTTTGAACTGAGTCAAAGGAAAGCAGGGTGTCGGAGCAAAAAGTGAAAATTTTCCTTTTGAAAAAATGGCACAAAGGAAAATATTGGAGCACACCTCCCCACCCAACAAAAGGGTGCCATGTAGCCAAAGAAAGGAATAAGAGGAAAGGGAAAAAGATAAACCGCAGACCCGTGAGGCTTGATTTTTGTTCCAATCTGGCTGCCACGTGTCCCATATCAAAAGGGGACCCATTTTTCAAGTTGTTTTCCTGCCCTCCTGTATGGACTGACATAAACTTCAAAGGGGCATATCTTTCAACTCAGGGCTCGAAATATTGCAAATATGACACCATTGGAAGATATTGACCTCACCCATGCCACGGAGGTCTAAAACTTTTAATTTTGAGGAGGTTAGGTGAAGGAAAATGGAGGAAACATCTTTGGGCCTTCAATGCAGGATCCATCTGTCTCAACAACTAGATTAGATTCGATCTTTTTCCACTGTTTCCTCTTCTTTCAAGGTGTCGAATCAAGGATCGATGCGTAAAGAAGGATTTGGGGAATATTTTATCGAATCATTAACAAAAGTGGTTGAGCTTCTACGCACTTTTCCCATTTCCCTCTCTCTTTCTTCTCTCTCGATCAAATCTATAAATATGGGGGTAGGATTCATTATAAAGGTTGTTGTTCATTCTTCTTCTCTATCTCCCCTCTTCTTTTCTTCCCCGGGCTCAAAAATGGAGTCCGAACCTCCTCCCCCTCTCTATAAATTGTTTTTTTTCCTCTTTCTCGTGCATGATGGTGCTGTGCAAATTTCGAAGCAATAAAACTCATTTTTGTGATGCATTTGTCCATCCTTTGCTTGTTTTCATTGTATACTCTTGCCTCTCTTTATTCTCAAGTATTCTATGCATGTTTTGGATGTTTCATTTGTAGATCCGAGAGCTATGTTTGTGGGGATTGAAGTGGTGTTTTGTGTGAAATCTATCTCTAGTTTGTGGTGCATCCTGTCCACCCTCTCCTCTACTCACCTCTCTCCACTTCAAGTAGTTGAGATTGTGACCGAGAACTTCCCTTTTTTTTGTGTTATCACCTTGTTAGTGTAGGATTTCCCTCTTTATGCACTCTCTCTCTCCTTGTCTCCTTGGCATTGTTAGGATAGGTGTAGTTAGACGTCATTTCTGCATTAGGAGTAATTTAGCATTAGGATTAAGAAGAAGAAGCCGACTTTCTCCGAAGGGCCATCTCAAGTCCGCAAGTCCCACAGCTTGAGAGATGGTCCCTTGTTATGCAAATCACACCGGATGACCCCGCCTTAGAAAGCGAGATCCATAAATCATCTAGGGAGTCTTG
Organism: Taxus wallichiana var. yunnanensis; assembly: GCA_018340775.1. Lineage (NCBI taxonomy): Eukaryota > Viridiplantae > Streptophyta > Pinopsida > Cupressales > Taxaceae > Taxus > Taxus wallichiana. The sequence goes on along the minus strand of CM031233.1, from coordinate 166,459,400 downwards.
TGGTTTTACACTAACATATACAATTCTTCATTTTTCATTTTTCCTTTTACACTCTGCCATCACGGTTGGATTATTCTCACTTTCTCGAGTGTGTCGGGACCTCATCTTATCATTCCCAGACTTCTGGGTTGATTATTCATCTAATCTAAATTCACAAAAAAATCATTTTTCCTCATTCTTTAGATTTCACAATAACCGGTATTGGTCCACCAACCCATCAATTTACATCCGATCGCCATCATTTTACCAAACCGACATTGGTTTCTTGTTCTTTTGGTTAATTTATCCAAAAACACTTATCTCATCTTCTCTTCTATTTAGAGTCTTTGTGTATCATTGTACTCTTTGTACTCTATAAAATTCATCGAATATGCCATTCCTATATGACAATCATTAGTTTACCTCATTTGTTAAACTGTCATTTTCTAATACTAACTAGTATCGGTTCACTGAATGAAATTGGTCACCCCTTAACCATCATCGGTCATTCTATTTGGATTTTAATCAAAACATTTACCAACTTTCCCTCTCAGAATCTATTTTTCCCCATCTCTATTATTCCCTATGTCATTTACAGAGCACAATTCACCTGATATACACTGATTCACATGGTGTTGACTCATAGCCAAAATAACGCCCTCGTGTTTCACACCAGCCGTTAGCCACTCCCACCTAGTCCATCACCATTCACATTCTGTCACCTATGGATCCGACTCAGCTTATCCCCATCACTACGGCGACAAGGAGTTTACAAGACTCCTTGACCGAGAATCTCGTTCCCTCCGCATAATACCTTTCTTTCTTCCACCTAGGATTCCTCAAGATAGTTAATATACGACATGCCCATATCAATCCCTCTAGTCTAGCCCCACTTTTGCATCAGCTAGCACCATTTGACACTACCATCATCCACTTTATCACTTGTGGTGTCTTAGCTAAATCCCACAACTATTATAACTACAACATCTATGTCATCGATCACACTTGTAACATTGACTATCCCTTCGATAGTTCTTGTAGAGTATAGCTTCATCTACACACGCCACTTCACATATACCCATTACATCGTAATCACCTCAGTGTCGAAAACTTACACCCCTTTTCAAAACCTCATCCTTTCTATCCCATAATCCTTCTTGTCAATCACCACTAAAGTTGTTACAACTACCCCACCTACTTACACATACTACCAACAACCCCCGACCTCATCTATCGCTTATGCACAGGCTATGTGCCACCTACATCTATTCCTCCTCGTACTTCTCATACTTAATGCCACCATACACTAGCATACTACCCACCTCATACATTCAGCATCAACCCCCATTTTTTGTAGGGGCACCCATTCATCCCAACCTACTAATGACCTCATTAAAATGATGATGGAGAATATGTAGACCTTAGAAACATCTATTTCTAGCTCCCGTAATTCTTTAACATATGATGAAATATGTAATGAGCCTATCCATCCATATATTCCCATTCATCCTTATTCAATTAATTGGGAAATTCTTAAATTCAATCGCTTGATAATAAAGAAGACCCACACACCACTTGCGGTTGTTTAAACATGAGTGTTACCTAATCTCCCACGATGACACTTTTCTCCTATGAAATTTCCCAATGTCCTTGATAGGACCAACATTGATTGGTACATATGGACTACCTCAACATTTTATTTATTCTTTTAATCAAGTAGCCCAAGCTTTCTGTAGATCATTTTTAATCAATGTTACCAAGAAAGCCACCATGACCGATCTCTATTCAACCCGATAGTATGATGACGAATCTATCATGATTTTGTTTCCGTTCGCGAGTCTTATTAACCAATTGACATTCCAACTACCTTAGATTGAACTTATTGAGTTGTTGACTAGAGCTTGTGCTAGACACATATCACCAACTCTGTAAGTCCAAACCTTCGAACCTTTGATGAAGTGTTCACCATGGCCCGAAAAATGGAAATTCATGCCATCAAGAAAAGAAAATCCAATTATGAAACAAGAACACCCCATTCAAATAAAATGATTCTTCTTAATATTTAAAAACTCAAAATAAATATTCAAATCCAAAAGGATCTCGCCAACATGGTAGTCCTCAGGTGGGTCCACCTCATCCTTCTAATCAAAGCCTAACTTTCTTCCAATCTTTCTCCTATCTAGGCCTTTCGGTGTTAGGTTGTGAGCCTGTTTTCATGTGTGAAAGTGTTGAAGACTATACATAAAGTATTGTACACTTTTCATGTATCCTCGCTTAAGGTTTGGGGTCGGGCCGGCCAGTGGGGGTCTGCAGGGCGGCGGCCCCATTGATAGCGAGGGCCTGGGGGAGCAGCTTCAAATTTTTTTTTCTTCAAAAAATGCACCGACATATATATAGGAAACGTGCTTTTCTCATATGGGCGAGTTTTTTTGACCCATAGGTTTATGGGACGGGTTTTGCCCATGGTTTTGATACCCAGCTTTGTAAAGCTGCTTAAGTAGTTGTCTATTTATATGGTCTTATGCATATGATAGATGCTGACAAGCAAATGTATTGCATATGTGTTTTGAATTGGCGATGAATTCTCGTAGAGTTTGTTGAGCATAGCTCCAAACGGATCTGGTATTGTATTAAGAGAGCAGGTGGCTTGTAATAAAATCTGAGCAAGTGATTCTTGGTGGACGTAGCCCAAATTGGGTGAACCACGTTAAATATTGTCTCTTTGTGTTGTGTTATTTTATTCTGCAATTTTATTTCAGATCTGTAATAATTTCTGCATATTAGTTTCAATCATTGTTGCGATTCTCGTGAGAGATTATTCCACATATTTTATCCTCTTATTTCCTAACAATTGGTATCAAAGTGAGGTTTGGTTTGCTTGAAGTGTTGAATCGCAGGGAAAGTTTTTAGCTTGAGTGGGAGCTATGGTAGATGAAGGAAGATCTAGGGTTGATAAATTCAACGGGCATAATTTCAGTCTTTGGAAGATGCAGATGGAAGATTACCTTTATCGAAGGATCTTTATACTCCGTTGTATGCGAGAAGGTGAACACACCCTTGAGTATGATAGATGCGAATGGGATTTGATGGATAGGAAGGCACTTGGGACAATCCAGTTGTGTCTTTGCATCTTCGTATTATTTAATGTTTCAAAGAAAAGACTACAAAAGATTTAATGGATGCATTAGGAAGTTGTATGAAAAACCCTTTGCCTCTAACAAGATATTTTTAATGAAAAAGTTGTTTAATATGAAGATGTCGAGAATAGTTCAGTAGCAGATCATTTAAATGATTACAATATGGTTGTGAATATGCTAGCTTGATTCTGATAGAATTTGATGAAGAAGTTAGGGCTTTATTAATTCTTGCTTTTACCCGAGAATTGGAATAGCTGGTAATGGTGGTAAGTAACTCGGTTCTAGCTAACTCAAGTTGAAGTTTGAGGATGTTGTAGGGGGTGATTCTAAGAGAGGAAATGTGAAGAAAAAGCTTGGGAATCTTTTACTTCGAGGAATGCTTTGACAGTGGAAACTAGAGGGAGACGAAGAATAGAGGAAACCGTGGAAAATCAAAAGATCGGAAGGTCAAAATCCAAGAACAAGATTGTATCTTTGGAATTGTGAAAGCTTGAGCATGCAAAAAGAGATGTTGTTGGGAGCTTCGGGATAAGAAGAAACAACAGGAAGAAAACAAGGAGGTGAATGTGGCATCGGGTAATGTATGTCGGGATGCTTTGATTCTTTCTTTGCATAATATTACTAAATCTTGGGTTTTAGATTCAGGGGGCTTCTTTTCATGCTTCTCCACATAGACATTATTTTGTTGATTATGTTCAAGGATTTTGGGCATGTTTTTCTTGGTGATGATGAGCCTTGCAAGATATTTGGAAAAGGTTTTTCGAGTTAAGATGCACGAATGGGAATATATGGCTATTGAAGATGTCAAACATGTGCCTACATTAAGGAGAAATTTGATATCGGCGGGCAATTGGGAAGTGATGGTTATATTGTGATATTTACAAACTAACTCTTGGAAGGTTACCAAGGGTGCTCTTGTGGTGGCAAGAGGTAAGAAGGTTGGAACCTTTATTTAATCACCGATAGTAATAATTATTGTAATCTTGTGGCTTGGATGTAGATACTGACATTATGGCACTATAGGCTCAATCATATGAGCCATAAGGGCATGGACATCATAAAGAAGAATTTTCCTAGATATACAAAATAGGTTTGGAGTTCTATGAGAAGCGCATATATATGGGAAACAGTGAGTAAGGTTTCTCAAGGTTGGACCTACGAAGAAAGAGAGTAAGTTAGAGTTGGTACATTCGATGTGTGGGGACCGGCTCGGTATCATCTCTTGGGGTTCAAGTTATTATGTTACTTTTATTGATTATGCAACAAGGAAAGTTTGGGTTTATTGTATTAGAAACAAATCTGATGTATTTGACACTTTTGTTAAATGGAAAGCCTTGGTAGAGAATGAAACAGTCTTAAGCTAAAATGTCTTAGGTCGGATAATGGGGAGTATTGCAACAATTAATTTAATGATTATTGTTCTAAGAATGGAATCAAGCAAAATATTGTTCCAGAACTCCACAATAGAATGGGGTATCGAAAAGGATGAACAAAACAATAATGGAACGTCTTGCTAGGAGCATGAGGTTACATGTAGGATTGCCTCTTTCTTTTTTTGGGCGAAGCGGTGAGCACAAATTTGTGTACTTGATAAACAGAGGACCCTCAAGTGCCTTGGATGGAGGCATACCCGAGGAGGCTTGTTATGGTAAGAAAGTTGATTATTCATTTCTTAGATTCTTTGGATATGAGGTGTTTGTTCATATAGACAAGGATGATAGGACCAAGCTAGAAGAAGCTAAATCAAAAAATGTACTTTCATTGGTTATGGTGGTGATGACTTTGGATATAAATGTTGGAGTATTAAAACAAGAAAATCATTCGATCTAGGTATGTGGTGTTTAATGAGAAAGTCATGTATAAACAACTTGATTGCAGAAAACAGGAAGAATCCAAGAAAGAATATGCGGTGGTAGAGGATCTTCCTGATGGGAAAGTGACCTATGAATCGGTTCGGAACCTACTCAACCTGGGAACCCCAAACTCCTACAAAGTGAGGAGGTCTTCTAGGGTAAGAAAAGAACCTAAATGTTTTTCTCCTTCTCTTTATTATTTATTACTCACTGATAGTGGAGAGCCAGAGAGATTTGATGAAGTAATGCAGGTAGATGCCAATAAGAAGTGGGAGCAAGCCATGGATGAGGAGCATAAGTCTCTCATGGAGAACCCAGGACTTGGGATTTGGTGAAGCTACTAGAAGGCAAAAGAGCATTGCAGAACAAGTGGGTGTATAGAGTTAAAGATGAAGAAGGAGGAAAGAAAAGATATAAGGCCCGGTTGGTGGTCAAGGGGTTTGCACAGAAACAAGGTATAGATTTTGATGAGATTTTTTCTCCTCATAAAAAATGACTTCTATTAGAATTGTTCTTGGAATAGTGGTAGCAGAAGACTTGCACTTAGAACAGTTAGATGTAAAGACTACATTTCTCCATGGTGATTTGGAGGAGGAACTATATATGCAGCAACCAGAGGGCTATGAGGTCAAAGGTAAAGAGGAGATGGTGTGTAAACTGAAGAAGAGCTTGTATGGCTTGAAACAAGCTCCACGTCAATGGTATAAGAAGTTTGATAGCTTCATGATGGAGCAAGGTTATATTAGATGTCATTCTGACCATTGCGTGTATACAAAGAAATTTGAGGATGGAAGTTATATTATCCTGTGTTTGTATGTTGATGACATGTTGGTTGCAAGTAAAAACATGTAGGAAATAAAAGTACTCAAGAAGAAGCTAAGTGAATCCTTTCTTTATGAAGGATTTGGAGTGCAGCCAAACAAATCCTTGGTATGAGGATAACTTGGGATAGGAAGGAACGGAAGCTAACTTTATCTTAGGAAGATTACATTAAGAAGGTATTAGATGTTTTAACATGCAAGATGCTAAACCGGTTGGGACTCCTTTAGTAGGCCATTTCAAGTTATCAAAGGATCAAAGTGTCCCATGACAGAGCAAGAAAGAAACCAGATGTCCAAAGTACCTTACTCATCGGCTTGGTAGTTTGATGTATGCTATTGTGCACTAGGCTCTGATATTTCCCATGCGGTGGGAGCTGTGAGTAGATTTATGAGTGATCAAGGTAAAGAGCATTGTGCAACGGTAAAGTGGATCCTTTGGTATTTGAGAGGTTAGGACCATGGGGACACTTTTGTGCTACTAGATGGATCAAACACCAATTTACGTGGTTATGTAGATTCGAGACATGGCTAGAGATGTAGACGAAGGAGGAGCACGATAGGTTATATTATTTACACTTGTAGGTGGGACAACAAAGTGAGCTAGATTTCATGACTACGAAAGTTGGTGGCTTTGTCAACCACGGAGGCTGAGTATGTTGCTGCCACAGAGGAAAGAAAAGAGATGATTTGGTTACAAAAATTACTTGAGGAGTTGGGGCATAAGCGGGAGGAATGTAAGTCGCATAGTGATAGTCGAGTGCTTTATACACCTAGCTAAGAACTCGCTTTCCACTCTAGGACAAAACATATACAAGGTACCATTTCATCGTGACAACTTTGGAGGAAGAGAAGTTGAAGTTGGAGAAGATTCATACTAGTCAGATCCTGTAGACATGATGACCAAGGTGGTCACAAGGAAAAACATAAGTTGTGTTCACTTTGGTTGGTCTTCACGAAACTAGTGAAGGGTTGAGAAGCTTGCTCGAGAGGAAAACTAGTCTCAAGTGGGAGATTGTTAGGTTATGGAGCTTGTTTTCATGTGTTGAAAGAGACTATAAAAAGAGTGTTGAAACTATAATGTATCCTAAAAGTCTTTTAGTGATATATCGGTCTTGAAATTTTTCTCATGATCCTTTTTGAAAAGGTTTATGGGACACACGAAAACATATTTCTATTTATATGTTCTTATGCAACGTGATGCTTTTCTCATATGGAATTCGTGAGTTTTTTTTTTGACCCATAACGGATTTTGTATGGGAGAGCGGGGTTTTAATACCCTACGGTTTCTTCTAATAGCCCAAATTGCTTAAATCTTTCCGTATTTTGTTATTTATATGTTCTTATTTCGCATAATTTCTCAGATATTAGTTTCAATGCTGATAAGAGATGTATTCCAGGATGTGTTATCTCTTATTGGCATTCAAGTCTCGACAGAGAATTTCAATGTAGATTCTTCAAGTTTCTTGAGCATAGCTCCAAACCTCGATCAGTATTGTATCCCGAGAGAGCCCGCATGGCTTGTAATAAAATCTAAGCAAGTGATTCATTGGTGGACATAGCCTCAAATGGTGAACCACGTTAAATAACTTTTAAAAACATTGTTCAAGAAATCATAAACCATCATCTAATCAAAATAATCATAACCTTCATCTAATAACAACCTTCATCTAGCGACAACAATGTCCGAGGTTCACATAGTTTTGATATCATGCCAACTATTCCTCAAAACCTACCTACTTCATCTATTGAGGAAATATTGGCACAAGATCCTCCACCCACAGAGGAGCATACCTCTTCTACTCCTCCACCCACAGAGAGTCCCCTCATCTCCCCTTTCTCTCATGGAGGAACCACACTTTCTATCGATGTCATGTCATCATCTGCTTCCCAACCTTTTGAACCATCAACACTTGTTATTCTCCCATCCATAAGAGAATCATCATCACCTTCTCCTCCACCAAGAGATAAGTCTACCTCACCCGACCTATTATCTCTCCTACCCATGGGAGATTCTTCAGACATGTCACTACACTGTTGGGAGTTTTCCCCTAGCATCCCAGGACCCTATTGACATGATCTCAACTCTTTTACCTATAGAATCCAAGGCTAGCCAATTCCTATCTCTCACAGACATATTTTACAAGGATTTCCACCCAACCCATTCCATCCTCTTCTTCAGTAGTCCCATTTTCATGGTTGGTCGATCATTTGGATTACATTGATCATTCCATGCTCTGGGGATGTCTTGGATCCCCGTTTTGACCCAAATGCAAATGTTTCCTGAAGATACTTCCATGATCTACCCAAAGGTATTTTTGAAACCAAAACTACATGACCATGCCATGCCGATTGAAATGGATTCCTCTTCATCATCCCTACCTCCATCCAAACTTCTACCCATCACTACAACTATTCCCAAACCTAAAAACCTACCCACACTTATCCCCCACCATATCTAGACCCATCACTACTTTGGGTGTTATGCCGACATCAAGCCTTACTCACCCACCTGTCAGATTGGACTTAGCCGTGTCTTCCCAAGTCTGCAACAACATTATCCTCCCACTAAAAGGAAAACCCAACCTTCTAGGCCACGTACACCGGTCTCACCTACCACACCTTTGTCACCTTCCCCCTTCCATCCATCCTAGGGCCTCATCCATCAACCTTGACCAAACAATCTCATACCCAAGGCCAGTCAAAAGCTAAACAACCTACTCCTGCCTCACGAGCCTTTGTTACACCTCATTCACCCAAAAACCAAACTTCCTCACCCTCACCCATACACTTCTTGCCACCTATACCTCCACCATTACTTATAACCCCAACCTTGCCTATACGACTTCAACCAATGCCGTACCTACCCAACCTCTACCAACCACCTCCACCATAACTCGGTTTCCCCATGGGTAACCCATCCTCTTCCACCATCTACTTTTCCTTCTACATCCCATACTCCCATGTGTCACCTTTACCCAAGAAGGTGTAACCCAAAGCTAAGAATCCGCTACCCTCCAATAAGGTAGTCAAACCAACCAAACCTTCCATCACCAGCTCTTCTACCCCACCTTTACCCAAGTAGATGCCAGCAAGACCTAAGACCACTCCACATACCAAACTAGTAGACCAACCCATTCCCCCTCCTATAAAGCCTCTTCCCTCACAATCATCCACACCTATACCCAAACCCACACTCACTTCCCATTGTGATCCATTAGCGGGTCCTACGCCAACATTTTAACCAATCTCTTAGAGAATTCCATCATCACATTACCACCACTTTGACCTTACATCCTCTCTCAAACCCAAACCAAAAGGGTTTGATGAAACCAATATTTGTGCCTATCATCATGTACTAGGACATGATGTTGAAAATTGTAAGGCTCTAAAACCATTCTTCTCAACTTTTCCTCTGAACAAAATTTTGATGATGATGACCTTCTTGATGAGGACCATGCTCCACCTTCACCTGTCACCACACATCATCATCCTTTACCCATTCAGTGATCAATATCTCCACCCCCACAACCATTTTTTCCACCTCCAAAATTTGAGATCAACATGGTCCGTATTAGAGAGTTGGCCAAACCACCACCCAAATGTCAATGCACCCTACTCATTTCACAAGGCTCTTATCCACCACTAGGATTTTTCCCCTCATGTCCATTATACCTTTCATGACACACCCTCTCCATCCACCTCCCCTCAGATTAACATGGTTCACGTTGCTTCTACCACTTTTAGAAAGAAAAAAAGGAAAAGAAAAAACTAGCCCATCAACCAACCCTATACCCAATATACCATCTTACACACTCCCCAAAATCACCATCCATGGACCTACATACCCTATCTCTGATGGGGTCACCCATCACACAATGATAAAACAATTACATCAGTCTCCTCTAAATATGTCTTTGTATGATCTCATCCAGACTTCCGAATCCCACAGACAAGCCCTTATCGAGGTTTTACAATCCATTGAAGTTCTTCCCAATGACCCCACACTAGTGGCCTCGATTATCACCCCTCACCATGTGGCCTCACTAACCAAATCAGCTCCTCCTTCTACCCCCATGACCACTCCTCAAGTCACCACCCTCAGCTTCTCTGAAGGAGATTTGTACCTCTCTAGTCAGATGACCCTGATCCCACCCTATTCATTTATGTCTATATCGATAACATACATGTATGACATGTCATGATTGATGGTGGTGCTAGCATTAACATCATCTCCTCCCATGCATACAATCAAATGTGTATTCCTTCTAACTATATGCATAATAACCTAGTTATGTTACACTCCTTCAAATGACCATCACCTCCACCCTTGGCACTATTATCCTTCATGTTCACGTAGGCCCTCGCATTGTCCCAGAAACTATTCTATCTTTAGAGGGGGAATTCTAGTATAACCTATTATCTCATAGACCCTGATTCATGTCATGGGTTGTGTCCCTTCAACTTTACACCGTTGTGTAAAATTCAAGCATGAGGGACATAACTACACCATCCCCACGACCCATTCACCATTCAAGACCTGTAACATGTTGTACCAGCCCAATGATGTGCTTGTACCAGTCAAGGCATCTGCCACTACCCCACTTCACCTTCACCCACAAGCCCATCCACCAATGCTACCACCACCTCTCCCACATCTAACCTGTTATTCCCTACTTCCTTCACACCTCTACTGACTCATCTCTCTTCCCAATCATCTAGTGAGTCATCTATCCCCACTACTTACCCACATATCGACTACTTGATCCCTTAGAAGGTGTTTTTCAATGCCTCACTCTGGGGGAGTACCACCTATACAATATCGACACATTCCTCACTCCGCAAGAGTATGGGAACTGCTACTACAACACCACCTAGTTATGACTACCACATAGTGTGAGGTTTTCCTTATGGTCCTCCCCACCTTCACTAATCTAATATATGGGGACTTGATATTTCCACTTATTCACCCAAACCTCCATCCCAAACATGACCATTTTCATCTGACCTACAATCCCTTACTAACCACCACTTCACCCACACTTTCCTCCACCATTGCACATGGAAAGGCTTTGGCTTCATTTTTTATGAACAAGGCCACCATACTTGTCATTTCTGTACCACTACCATAAACACAATGACCATAGTGGCATTGGATTTTCCACACCACCTCCCAAGAAGGCCCATCGACCTCATTGAGGAAGACAAACCTTCTCCACCTCATTCACCCACGTCACCATCTTCACCCACGAGTCCATAGATCCCAAATCTATTCCTCCTAACTTTTTTTTCATAAACACAATTTCCTGGGACCTCTGACCTATCAACACGATGGTGAGGCTCCCTCTTCTCTCCCCTTCATATATCCTGACATGATCGATGATGATACACCTTCTATTAATGTCATTCAATGTCAGGATGATGAGTCCATCCTCACCTACCTTGGTGTGGAAGACTCTTATATTCACCGATCATTACCCTCTGAGACACAAACCATGTTGAATGAATCACTATCGAAATCAACATTAATACTCAGGATGACCCACACATCCTAAAGATAGGTCAATCTTTAGATGTTTTTTGAACAAGAAGCTTTTACCTCTTTCCTTTGGGACCATAGCAATGATTTTTCTTGGTCCTATGCCGATATGCCCGGTATTGACCCAAAAATCATGGTCCATAATATCGTAACCATTCCTAATGCCAAACCCATCAAACAAAAAAGCTGCGGAAAATGCATCCTCATTGCTCTTCTAGTCAAAGAAGAACTTCAGTGCCTTCTCTCAGTTTCCTTCATCCTACCCATTGACTATCCCCAATGGATTTCTAACATCATTCCTGTCACAAAGGTGACAGGGGGACTCCACATTTGCATGGACTTCCATGACCTCAACCTAGCTTGTCCCAAAGATGATTTTCCCCTACCAGGCATTGACCAACTAGTTGATCTCACCACCGTCATCCATGAAATGCTATCACTCATGGATGGTTTCTCGGGTTATAATCAAATATTACTTGCTCCATAGAAGATCAACACAAAACTACCTTCATCACTCCTTGGGGACCTTCTGCTATCGAGTCATGCCTTTTGGCCTTAAAAATGTTGGTGCTACATATCAGCGAGCCATGACTTACATCTTCCATGACATCATGCATCACATATTGGAAGATTACGTAGATGATCTTCTTGCCAAATCCAAACATCGAGCCAAACACCTACCATCCTTAAGGTCATCTTTGACCACCTCATCAAGTATTGTGTTCATCTTCAACCAAAGAAGTGTGTCTTTATGGTACTTTTAGGAAAACTCCTTGGTTTCATCATTTCTTTGTGTGGCATAGAAGTCGATCCTGCTAAAGTAAAGGCTATTCTAGAAATGCCTCCACCTACTAATCTCTGATCAACTTCAAAGCTTGCAAGGTAAGTTGTAATCCATTCATCATTTTATCTCACACTTTCGACCATTTTCAACCATTTCATCATCTTCTCAAGAAGGACATTTCATTCAAATGGGATGATGAATGCCATAAAGCCTTTGATGCCTTAAAACAATACCTTCTTCAACCACCAGTGCTCATTCCTCCTAAGGATGACCAACCCTTTTACCTATATATTTCCCACTGACCATTCTTTAGGTGCCATGCTCACTCATCATGATGAGCAACACAGAGAGAAAAAGCAGGTTTATTACATAAGTCCATACCCTTATGGACTATGAAACTAGATACACCCATGCCAAAAACTCTTCTTAGCCTTAGTTTTCATCACCACCAAACTCCATCCATTACCTACTCAACCACAAAACCTTTGTTGTTACCAATACTAACCCCCTACACTATATGTATGCCAAACCCTATCAACATCAATGTGTCACATGTTGGCTTATGCTTCTTTCCGACCTCGACCTTGAATTCATTCATCAAAAATCCATCAAGGGCCAAACCATCACTGACCAACTAGCAGATGCACCTCTTTTCGGAATCAACCCTCTAACTTTGATTTCCCAGATGAATCCATAGCTACCCTCTCCTTAGATGAATACCACTTACCAAATGACACTCTTCTTCGATGGCTCCAAGTGTCAGCGTGGAGGTGGGGCTGGTGTTATCCTCATTCCTCTTGATGGTGAACCTATGCCTTTATCTTTCAAACTAGATTTTGATTGTACAAACAATATTATTTCGAATATGAAGCACTCGTATTGGGTCTCTAGGATTCTTATGCCTTAGATGTTAAGTCAATCAATATCTTTGGTGATTCCCAGTTGGTCATAAACCAAGTCAATGGTATATACCAGTGTCGTAATGAAATACTTCAAAAGTATAAACATCATGTAGACATACTTTTGACTACCTTTGACCATTATGAACTTCAAACCACCCCATGTTCTACCAATAAATTTGTGGATACCATGGCCTGCTTGGCTTCTCAGATACCCACTTCACCTACAACTCTAAAATCTTTGTCACAATACAAAGGTTACAATCACCCTCTTATTTACCTCATGAGGTCTACTCCGTTGGAACCATTGCACCTAACCCATGTGACCTTTGGTATAAGTAGTTTGTAGACTATCTTTCCCTTTCCATTCTACCCATGATCTCACTCATAATGGACAATGTGCCTTTCTTAAAAGTGTCTCTCATTATGTCATCATGGGTGGTCTCCTTTATAAGCATGGCTTTGATGGTATTCTCTTACGATGCCTTACAAGTTCTGAAATTCCCTACACCATCAAGGAAGTTCACGATGGAATTTGTGGAGGCCACTTTAGTGGTTTAGCTGTCACTAAACACATTCTTCACCTTGGCTATTATTGGCCAACCCTAAACCATGACTATTGTGACTATGTCAAACATTGTGTAAAATGCCAACAACATGCTAATCTTCATCACACACCTAGTCATGCCTTACAGGTCACACGAGACCTTTGGCCTTTTCTCAATGGGGCTTAGATCTTGTCGGTGAGATCAATCCCCATTCTTCACAATGCCATCAATGGATTATAACCACTACTAATATTATACTAAATGGGTAGAAGCCATTCCCCTCATTTCTACAAAAGCCAAGAAAATATGTGAATTCATCAACCATCACATCATTTTTCACTTTGGTGTTCCTCACCATCTCATCACTGATAATGAAAGCAATTCAAAAAAAAACCCTACGTAAGTTGTGTGACACTTTTGGCATCCAACTCAGTTTCTCATCACCTTATTACCCACAAACCAATGGCCAAGCAGAATCGACCAATAAAACCTTGAACAAAATTCTTATGAAAGTAGTTGATGATACTGGAAAGGATTGGCATTCACACATTCCTTTCACTTTGTGGGCTTATCACACTAGTATTCACACTTTGACTACTTGCCACACCTTTTCTCTAGGTCTACGGTACCAGGTTGTCTTGCCTCTCAAAGTCCATTCCATCTCTCACATCTCACTACAAGACATGCTCAATGATGATGACTTTCACCAGGATCATTTGGCGTAACTTGAGTTATTAGATGAATGTCATCTCAATGCTCTTGACCATCTCCAAATCTACCAAAAATGTATCAAACGTGCCTATGAAAAACGTGTCCATGAATGAACCTTTCAGGTTGGTGACCTCATCTTAAAGGAAAATCAACATGTAACCAAAGAAGAGAAAAGTAAATGGGGAAAATTTTCTCCTAATTGGCTTGGACCCTATATCATTACCCATGCCTATGGATCAGGTGCTTATCATTTGTCTTCACTCGAAGGTAAACCCAAACTTGAGCCTCTCAATGCCTTGCATCTTTGACCATTTTATTGTTGACATCAAGTCCTATATCACTTTTTGTCAATTGATCACTCATCCCTTGAGCATTGTTCACCTTCCATATTACCCATTTTTGAGGATCAATGACTAAACAAGAATCATGTGATTACCCATCACCTTTCAACCTTATCTTCAATATGAGTACCATGGCTCTACTCATGGCAACATGATTCTCATGGATACTTTTCATCTTTTTAAAAATGGAATCCCATGGTCATTCATCACTTAAAACCACCTCTTTCATAGTTAACCCCTTGTGTACTATGGTTTTTCTTCTAAACAAGAACCTAATCTTCCTCTATAGTCTTGTCCATGACTTAAACATCCAAAAAAAAAAAATGGGATTCAACTCCTTGAGTCAAACTTCCAGAAAAGATGACTCCCTCAAAATGGGACATCTCTTCTCTCTATTTCCTCTTATATAAATAGACTACTCCCTTGAAGGACAACTATATAAAGTCATTGCAAAAATACAATAAAAATATCCAGAAGCTTCCCGCATCGATCAACTTCATGAAGACCTCAAGGAGATAATATAATCATCCCATATAGACTTCCACATCGATCGTCTATTAAAAAAACAAAAAAGAAAATGATGAAATTTTTTTTCATGGACTTGCCTATTTTTGATCTTGGGTTTCTTGCTAAGTAAACATGTTGTCATACACTAAGTTACACTAAACCATCCACTTTCACCTCATTTCCTTTTGCACCCTAGTTTTCTCTCTACTCAAGGGACTTGCCACAGCAAATGTGACATTTCATGATCATGTGACTTTCTTCACCTTTAGAATAGTCCATTATGCAATGCCTTTAGGGTCTTACGTTCATAAGCCCATCTTGGGTATGGTAGACTCATTAGGGTTCTTATCAATTAAGTGGCTCTTTTACCACCTCTTACCATTCACCTTCCTCATTACTTATTGATTATCCTATACATGACCAGATCATCGACACCTATATTTAAAATGACTCAACCATGCCTATGACCTAAACTCAACCATGCCTACCTAAACTCAACCATGCCTATGACCTAAATGCACTGACCTAATTCCTGCCTAAATCTACCAACCCATTCATCATATTCTTCCCTAGCTTATGGGAGAACTACATCGGCCTGAGGCCCCTTTTCATTGGGGCTATGTAGGCAGCACTTCGAGGGCATGGGGCCCTTGAAGGTTAGCTCGACCACTCTTCACCCTAACCTATTTTCCCCTTCATTTTCTTCACATCCTACCTACCTTAGTTCATTTCCATTTTATATCAACAATTGGAAATTAAACCAAACAAGCAACAATTAATAAACATTTTTACCACATCATCACATCGTTCATTTATCATTTTCACATTTCCACTATAGAAAATATTTGGAAACTTAAACCATAACATGCATATACATCATCATTTATTTCCCATGTTACCAATAACTTGGACATTAAATCAACTTAAACCTAACTCCATCATGCCTATAACTGACTCCATCATGCCTATAACTGACTCCATCATGCCTACTCATCATGCCTATACCTGACTCATCATGCATACTGACTCCATCATGCCTATGACTGACTCCATCATGCCTATGACACCTATGACTCAACCACCCTACTAACCAACCACTCCATCCATGCCTACTAACTTACCATGCCTAACCTCACTCATGCCTAATTCACCTAGTTTCCATCATCACAAATAATAATAAAATTAAAACAAGTACACCATCCATACACATAAATATCATCATATAAATGAGAAATTCTATGTATCCATCATATGTACACATATAAATAAATACAAATATCTCAAATCAAATCTCATATCTAACCAACACTCATCTTTATAGGGCTATAAAAATCAAAATCTCAAAACTCTCATATACATCCTCACTATCTTTGGCACACAGGGTATATATATATAAAAAAAAAAAAAAATCATCTCAGGTCTGACTAATCATCATCACCTCCTCATATAGATATCCTCCATGCCATCTCACTGTCTCCTCCTCTCCTCCTCCTCCTCTCTCTCCCATGCAATGTCCCATCTAAACATCTCACCACCCTCCATGGGCCTCGGTCTAACCTCTGCGGTACCTCACCTAGAGTTGGCCTCCGTGAACTAGTGGCCTCACCTTGACCCTATCTCGGGCTCATCGGCCCCCTTTCAACTCTCCACACTGTGAGTGTGAGACTTGGTCCTCTCACTCGAGGCCTGTTGTGCTCTATACTCTACATAGGTAGGGACATCTATCCCTGTGGCCATCAGGTGATCTTGATAGTATCTCACCTCACCTAGGGCATCCCTGAACCTAGCCATCGGTATTCTATGTCTAGGTGGTGCCATCGTCTCTGACCCTGTACCTATACCATGGGACCTATCCCACCCCTACCTATAAAATGGGACCCTTCCCCGAGAGCTGTGTGTGGGTGCTGTGCATGCTGCACAGGGCACGAAGGGCCACAATCTGTGCACTGTGTGTAGTGGCCACTAGGGCCCCTATGAAACCTATAACCTACTTGCACTTATAGGGGCCACCTATACCCCATCTCCATCTCCACCCTGTGTGGGTGCTATCCCTGTGTGTGACCTGGGCTGAAGGGCTACTACATGTGCTGTAGAGTAGTAGACACTATGCCTCGACTATCACCTGTCATTACCCCTACTATCCCCAACTATGTCACTAGGGTAGTCACCTACCCCTGTAGGGTCCCTCTAAACTGTGATATGTGTGTGCTAAGTCGGCTGCCTGGCCTTGGTGGTACTGCCCATAGTTGTGCTTCCCAACCATTTGTCTATATCTATCTATCACTCCCATCATCATCATCCATCGATCTCTCTACTCTCCTCCTCCTCTGCCTTTCGGCACATCGGGTATGGTAGAGGCATAGGCCTCTCCATGTCATCCCTCCTATATTATGGGAAGGGTGGAGGCACATCTGTGGTAACAACCCAAACTCTACATCGTCGACCTATCTACATAGGTATCATCTCATGCTCTCCGACACATGATCCCTCTATCCATCTGAGTAGTTGTAGCTCATCCAACTCCATGGCCATCTTCCTATATGATGGGAAGCCCACATATGACCTCCAAATGATGTCCATGCCTAGATAAACCCTCTAGTACATGCCTATAATATGCTACATCATGTGTAGCCCTAGCAACCCAGACTCTCCAACAATAGGTACCCATCACTGTAGCCTACTCGGACCAAGCCCACCTCAAATGCATCTTGGATGGGGCATACCAACTAGATGACACACACACACACGATGTGCTCATATGCCCAACAAGTAGTGTAGTAGAAATGTGCAACACAGGTTGAACCTCCGTAACCTCCCATAGGCCCATAACTCTCTATATAACTTGCACCAAGAATGTTGGTGCCCATGCAAAATGGGTCCTATCCTCCATCATGTCATGAAGAACCCCCATCAATTCCCATGGGAATCTCCCACCCTCCACATCTGGTAGTGTAAAAACAAAAACTACCTCCATAATCAGAACCACTAACCTCATCTCCTCGGGATGGGCCACTGTACATGTCTCCATAACTCAAGTTGGCACTATGGAACCATCTCCACCAACCCCTCACCAAACACTATCAACATCAACTCCTCATATGCCTCTGAGGTAATGGAATACACCTGCATCCCTACTATCGGTAGTCAGGATCCTATAAACATCCTCCAAGGTGATGGTGATCTCACCTGTCGGTAGATGAAAGGTGTTGGTCATTGAATCCCATCTATCGATGAGTGTGACCATCAAACTCGGCTCCCCCAAACTATGTTTGTCGGTAGTGTCGACCCCATCAAGGCCACATCTACAACATGGCACCACTCCTCAGGCTATCACACTCCTCGTACCAATACTAATAGGGGGGTACCCCTATCTCACATCCATGCATTGGTCCCTCACTGCATCAAACAAACCATAACATGATTAAACCTCACCATACCCATTCACCTGGACCTCCCCACCTATTCCCAAGATCCTTCCTACTCATGACCTATCTCCCTCCCCCCTCCAATCACCCTCTAATCATCCCTATATACCTATTACCCAAGCTATTTTCCTTTTTCCTATCTTCTATCTCAAGACCTATCTCCCCCACCCACCCCCTCTCATTTGTTGGCCCATTTTTTCTCTAAATGCTTGACCACATCATCGGTTCTTATTGACTGGAAATGGTCTCCCAAAAATAGGCATCGGTCACCTCATCCTTGATCCGATGCCGGCTAACTCCCACCGATGTCGCCACCCTTGACCGACATCGGTCACATCATGCATGTCAAAAATCCACCAAACCCCTACCCTTTTTCTCTAAACATTCCACATTCTACCCTACCGACCTACCCTTCCCTACCCAAATCTCACCTCAACCCATCCCCACCCCTCTTTTAACCTACATACCACTTCCTACAAGTCCTATTTCATCAATCCTCCTTCCAAATTCAAATTTGATTCCCCCCAAACCCATTTTTACCCAAACCCAATCTATATAAACAAATTCATCTAATAAACATAGAATGGGACCAAATCCTACCTCATCGCGATGTCATCTCCATGGGGGCATGTCAGGGCCTGCTACACTGGTGGTCCACCCACCCCTCTCCTACCTCTGTCCATCACCGAATGCCCTCCTCACCTCCAACCAACCAAATCACTCACACCGATCTCATGGACCCACCTATCGAATGATGATCACCCACTCTCGAGGCTCGCCAACTCAACTCTCCATCTCACTCTCACTTTCCACTTTTCCACCACTCCTCTGTCATTTTCTACTATTGGAAAATGAAAATGATTCCATAAAAAGTGGAATTTCCTTTTTAATCCCAATCCGCTATGACCGATGCGTCGGTCATATTTGTGCCCTAGTGAACCAGTCATCGGTCAACATGTAACCAGTACATCGGTCACACTTCAAACTAGTTTCCCTTACCCCTCCTTTTCACCTGTCACCACTCATGCTCACCCACTTTTTATCATTCCAGCCACCCATTGAAACATACCTACAAGCCAACCTACCCCTACATTTCCTTTGTTGCATCTTAGGAGTTGTTATTTTACCTATACCTTGGCCTTACCCATGCCATGACCTATTTTCTGAACTTGACCTACTTGGTGTGACCATTGACCTTATGTACTCATTATACCTTGTGATGTTGTTACCTATGTTGTTTTAGCCTAACAACCATACCTTTCCTATTTCATGTCATTTATCCCAACCAAACCTTTGGTGTACTGGAGCATACCTAAATGTTCCTACACCTTGACCTACATTGTGTTTCTCGACCATATCCTATACCTTGGATACCTAATCACTTCACCCTTGTTTGGATAAACCTATCGACCTTGGATGATGTAGAGTTTTGTAAGCTCTTCAACTGGTACCATGTTGCAATCTATACGTGTGCGTGTGTTTTGATTGTCCATTACCCATGACCTGATTTTGACCATGACCTACTACCCATTACCCAGTTGACCATCACCCTTTCCCTCAATACTCAAACCTTTCCCCACCTATCTTCCCCACCTACACCTTTATCAAACCACTCACCGATTCCATCTTACACCTCATCAGTGCCCGGTTTGAGGGGGATCACCTTCACCCACACATGGGGCAATCACTTCCTATTTTTTTCAAGTCACTTACCAATACAAGCTATGCAAAAAAAGGGAAAAATGTAGACACCAAAATTGGGTCACACTCCCCTTGGTCCCCTTTTGAATAACCAACTTAAACACATTCACCTAACCATGACCCTTATACCCCACATTAATATTAATTTAATTATTTATAATTAAATTAATACTCATCCTCACTTCATTCATTATTTAATTACCTTAATTAAAACCAATTTCCACCTCACCCCACCACCTCACCTAGACACCTCACCATAGACCTATTCATAGCATGTTTCCATAACTAACTAAGACTTAGCCCTACTTACCTTAATGAACTAAGACTTAGTATAACCCTAAAAGCACATGCCTATTCTTCCTCTAACCACATTCCCACGTATCTAAGTGCAACATTCCATTTAGACCCGACAAAAAAAGAAAAATGCTGGAAAGGATAGCCAAGATCTACTATTTTAGGAAACCTAGGATATCCCACCTTAACTTAATCGACAGTTCCATCGACCCAAACCGATGCCGGTAACCTAAACCATCATCGGTTACCATATAACCATTTTGGTAACCTTGTTTGAGAGGTTAGACACATTCTCAAGTTTTGGAGCAAAGGAGATCTACATGCAAGCAAGAACCAGAGCTCTTTCACACATCCAGGTAGCCATAACCAACACAACCATTGATCAGAAGGTATTTACATTCACAGGAGCATTCCGGGAAGCACTTCCATGACACTAATCACCATTTCACTGATCAACCATCACCACCACCCAGCCATTGAACCTGCACAACAATAAGTGTGTCTCTAACCTGCACCATTTCATTTCTATTCAGTTTATAAGAGTTCTTCACCTTTGTTTATCAACCACCATTTATATTTTTACCCCACCACTATTTGCCTTCTGTGAACCCACCATTCCCATCACTCATAACCCTTTTAATCACCTTTGTCTACTCTTGAGTACCTCTGAATATTCCCAACACCTCCCCAGACCTAAACCAACTCCTTACCATCTCTGATTCAGTCTCAGACAAATCCCCAAAACCATGAACTATTGAGTTATTACCATCCCACGAAGTAACCATCGTCGGTTCTTACTAAACCATCATCGGTCATACCAGACTGACGTCGGTCTCTATATTTGGTAGTCTGCTAATACTAGATCCTAATAACCTTTTCCAAGTGACTCAAGTGACCCAGAATCTGACCTTGACCTGTTCCAACACCTTAATTATTTACCTTATTTCTAGATCTGATCATAGCCTAGCTTGTTATGTTAGATTTTCTTATTGTATTTGGATGAGATACCTAAATCATATCAACTACAATAGAACCTTATTTATTTATGTCATTTCTTGCATTAAATTGTATTAAACAATGGGTTGACTGCCACCGAGGAAGTATCACACTTCTGGATCTAGCACATGCTAGGCAACCCACTTGACATATATTGTTTAACTCTTTCTTGTGGTCTTGTTCGTAATAGGCATCAATTTCATCTTGTGTGAAACACTATGGCTTTCCTGTGTACCTCTCTTTCTTCTTCTTTTGAAATCAATTCTCCTATCCATCCTTTTGTAAGAGTACCTCCCCCACCTTTGTTTCTCTTGATAGTTTCTTGAGGTTTTTAGACAACCGCCAATTCCATTTATTGAACATATTGCACTAATGGATCCTTATGTTGCACTTTTTCCACTTCCAATGTTGATTTCTTGGGTTCATCTTGTGTTGGCACTTCCCCCACTTGCTTTTTCCTTGATCCTGAACTTGGGGTTAATTCCTTTTGAGTCATATCAACATTTGGAACATGTTCTCTATTTTTCTCCTCAACTAATGTAGTCATAACCTCTACATTTTCCTTGGGAACCTCTTGGGCTGGTGTTGTTCCTTTAGGTAATTATTTTTCTTCGTAGTTTCTACTTCCTTTAGAGGTTGTTGTTTGGTGGAGATATCCTCATGAACTGGTATACTAATTTCCTTTTGTTCTTTTAATACCTCCTTTTGTGGCACGGTGTGTTGGCTCCCAATAGCTAATCCTTTACCTTTATCAATACCTTGTATACTCTGATTGTCATCAATCTCTTCCTTTGTAATGGTTTCCTTTTGGGGATCCTTTTCATCTGGTACCCCAATATCCATAATTTCTCCACTAGAAACTCCTTGAACTTTTGACTTTCTCATTTATGAAGTAGTTTGGCCTTCAGAAGATATTCTAGACATTGGAATTTCTGACTCAACAATTGGCACATGGGTGGATTCCTTCACTCCTTCACCTGACTGGAGAATACATGCATCTTCTACCACTTGTCTTTCAACTGATACTTCAAATGCCTTGAGTACAAGAATATCCTCATTTTTTTCTATGTCTATTATGTCAATTGGGACTTTTTTTTATTCATGCAATTGATCAAAAAGAGGTATACTCACACCTTCAACTAGGGTTGTAGCAAATTTATTCAACTCTTGTTCTAACATAGAACTATCTAGTGGATTAGGTGGGACATTACCTAGGGATACTTGTTCTTGAGTAATATCAGCTATTACTCCTCCTGGAGATAAAGTTGAAGATGGAAACACTGGTTGTGTACTTGGACTTACTTGAACATCCTTTTGTTTTGGTGGTGGAGTTGTTTGATGAACCATGGAAGTAACTATTCCTTCTTGTTCCTTAGTGAGCATGGGAGGATCAATCACTTCAGGCTTCTTATGCTTGTGTTTCTTAAATGCATGATCACCTTCTCTTACCAAGGGTTATTCAAATACAATTTTGTATCTCTTCTTTTCCCTTTCAAACTGCTTGATACTTGGTACAACCCTTTGCCTAAAAATATGTAACTTAGATTGGATATTTGTACTTGTTATGGTTCCTCTCATCATTTTTTCAGTATCCTAGGATCCTGGTAAAACCTCTTGAGGGGACTTTTTATAGCCAAAATTTTTCCTTTTGTTTGGATTGGTACTATGCAAAGTGATAGGATCATTTTCCATATATTTTAGAAGCATTTCTTCTGTTTTCTGCTTCAAAGCAGACATGGAGGTTCCTGTCCCACTAGCAACAGTGGTCCACTCATAAAAAATTCCTATAGTAGGTCTTTTTGAAGGTAATTGGGGGGATTTCCCTCCTAAAGGATCCATTTTATCAACTCCTTCCCTCAAAGGGGGAAGATCTCCTTCAAAATCTCTAATTCCCTGAACTTATTAAGCACCCTTGTATTTTGAATGGATAAATCTATGTTCTTTTTTTTTAACCAAGTCAAATTTATCCTCATCACATGAACAATCCTACCATACTGATCATATAATTCTTTTTCATCCCATTTTATGGGGGTCATTGGTTGTCCTTCTATCTTTTGATCAATATAAAATTGACTCACAATTTTTGGTCATCCATGATTCCTTCAGGCACTACAACAATTTTAAAATCAATGATCTATGTGAGGGTCATCCTTGAGAAATCCCTGAGTCTGACTTCCTCTTCATCTCTGTAATTCATCCAATAGTCCTCAAAGTGAGGTTCATGCTCAAAATAATTTTCCAAAGTATTGACCACCCATCTAATGTCATAGCTAGACCTTGCCTCAAATTTATCCATATCAAACCTTTCCATTTCCTCCTCCATCAACCTAGCTTTTATAATAGAAGGGCATGAATATCTCCCAATTATAATAGGGAACTTGATATTCATTTTGTGTTTCCCAGCAATCATCTTATGAATAGGTGTTAATTGTCTTGCCAACTCACATAAAGCCATCTTATCATCTAAATACCTTGGTAATTTGCATGGTTGTCCCTCAAATCCACTGGCTCTTATGTAAGTGAATCTCCTATACTGAATAAAGAAGAAACCATATTCCATTATTATATTTATAGCTTCTTCTAATATTCTATATTGCTCCCATTTAAGTTTGAACAAGCATATGACAGTGTAAAAATGTATCGTTCACCAATCTTACATTTCCCTTCCAATTACTCAATTGTAATTGGGGATAAACTTCATGAACTTTGTGTTTTTGAAAGGGGCATGTGGTATAAGGCCAAGGAAATGTCTATGGCTTGCAATATTGTAAATTAGATATGTCATCATGTAAAACTCAAGCTCCCCAACACCACCCATCTTGATCTTTGCAGTCAGTGCTAGAAGATGCTCATGAATTGAATCAGCAATAAGGGTTTCCCAACAAATGCTCCCTTTCCTTTCTAAAACAATCCACATATATGGGCACATCCATTATTTGAATTCATTTGTTGTTTCCAAACTAGCCATCCTACTTAGCAACACAACTACATCTTTTGCTTCTTCCACAAACTATGCCCTAACCAATTTCTTGGGAATTCTGGTGGTTACCTTCTTATTTGATAACAACCACTTAGTGTTTATAAGTTTAGCATAGTCTCTCTTCTTGGATTCATAATCTTTAAGGGATAATTCAACACCTAGGGTTATCGGATTTTTGATTACTAGTAAGTTCAACATTATCCTAAAATCCTTGGGTGTTAAAGTCAATACTACTTCACCACTCCCATCTAAGACTTCTCTCTTTTCTGGATTATATTTCATGGCACAAAGCCTCACCAATTTAAGGAAATGCATAGAGGAGGTATGACACCAACTAAGGCAATGTTACTGGCCTCGATTTCTTCCATGAGTTCACTTTTGTCCGAGCTATTCAATCTTTGTAGGAATTCATTCAAATCAACATTCATTAAATCCGTGTTTGTAATCTTATCTAAATCACTGGTAACTCTAGATGTGACATGAAAACTCGATGGAAATGTCTTCATATTTTATGCCCTAGCTTCTACTTTCAATCTCTTTGCAAATTGTGGAGTAAAAACAATGAAAGTATGAGAGTAGTACAATCTGCTTGGTGCTCAAATTAGTCTCACCCCGTTTGTCATTGAAATTCCTCAGTTTGCGGCCTCTTTCATGTTTTCTATCTCCCGTATTGGTGCTTGAAGACTCTGTCCTCCATTTGGTTGCCATGATCAGTCCCTTCCTTGGTCGAGGATCACTTAAAGGTCCAAAATTTGTTTTTGTTTCTTTGTCCATCTGAAAGAGTCTGTAACTTGGGCGTAAAAAACTCGGGTTTTTCCTTTCTTTCCATTTTCCATAGTCACATTTTGTTGTCCCTATCATTTTTGTCCCAAATACCTATGGAAATGTTATTGATGTAGCTCGGAGGATCATATTTGAGCCTTATAACATTTCCAAATTCTCTGTCCTTGAAGAAAAATTCATTTCCGGGCTCAAATGGTGATTTTCCTACATTTTACGATTTGACGGGTGTATTTTTCCCGGTCAAATTTACTTCTCAACATCAATGGAAACATGGCCCTTTTTGGTTGGATGTGGCTTGGTGGGGCACTTTAAAAAATATAAGGCTTGCTTCAACCCAAAACTTGTCCACGTGGAGGAACGATGCTCATTTGAAAATTCACCTTTTGGTTTGGCCTTGGAGTTGCGCTGGGGAGACACATGGAGGTTTCTCTGCTTTTCTAGACGTAGACAAAAATTTTATGCAAGCTGGTACATTTTTGGCGACCATGGACACGTGGAG
This sequence comes from Taxus wallichiana var. yunnanensis, assembly GCA_018340775.1. Taxonomy (NCBI): domain Eukaryota; kingdom Viridiplantae; phylum Streptophyta; class Pinopsida; order Cupressales; family Taxaceae; genus Taxus; species Taxus wallichiana. The sequence continues at coordinate 166,433,606 of CM031233.1, read as the reverse complement.
GGCTGGTGCTCATTTGAGGATCTCGCCTCAAGGTCCCACCTTAACAATTGTGACAGGAGACATGTGGAGGCTTCCGTTGGCTCCGCTTTGTACTTAAAATTTTCAAAGAAATTTTCTAAGGCTTGGGACACGTGGTGAGCCCACGCTTGTTCAGGGTCTCTACTCTTGGGCACCATCTCGAAGTTGCACCATGAAGACACGTGGAGGATTCCACCAGTCTTCCCATACTTAGACTTTTCAAGAAACTTTCTAAAGGCCTAGGACACATGGAGGGACCGCGCCTATTTGGGGACCAGCCCTAAGTTTTATTTTGAAGAAGTGCTAGGAGGAAACTTGGAGGCTTCCGCTCACTCTTCCCTTTGCTTGGACTTTTCAACGGCCAAAGGAAACTATCTTGGACCCTAGACACATGGCACCTTCCACTGAACCTTCAAATTTTTAACAGACTCTAGTGGACTGAGGCACGTGGTGAGCCTGCACTTGTTTGGGGTCTCATCTTTTGGGACCATCTCAAAATGTGCCATTGAGACACATGGAGGATTCTGCTTTAGCTACTTTTTACACCGAGACTTTTCAAAGGCCAAAAGGTGTTTTTATTGGGCCCAAGGTATGTGGAAGGCTCGCGCTTGTTTGGGACTTACCTCTGTGCTTCTCCTTTATAGTTGTGCCAAGGAAAAAATTGGAAGGCTATGATATAAAGTGGAAAAGGGGTAGAATCAACGATTGCTATGCATTTCACCTGTTTTTCCACCATTTTTGCTCCAAGACTCCTAGAGACGTGAATATGCACTATTTTCATCGTTCTTTGATGAAATTCCTTGTCATCTCTATCTATAAGGTGCCATTGAATGGATTTGAAACTTAAATTATGAGTCCAAGGATTGTTAAGGTCGATATTTTGAAGTGGGAATTGCTTAGGCACTCACAAAATGGGAATTACCAGAGGAAATGGATGTGGGGCAAAATTGTAGAGGAAAGAGAGGGAAAAGGGATGAAATGATGAAAGTGCAGGCACAAAAGATGAAAAGGGTGTTGCCTCGAAAGTGAAAAAGATTACCTATCATATCCAGTTGTGTAGAGTCTCTAGAAAATGATTAAAAAGGGGATTTCTCACATGACAGAATCAGAATGATTAGAAGGATTGCCAAAAATTTGTGGCATGGCATCCTAGTCATTAGTCAAGGGCCTAAGAAATGTGATCAGTTCACAATTGGTCCACCTAGCAACTTTCATATCTGAATTTGTTAAACGTCACTTTCTGAAGCAAATTGTTAACAAGCAAAGGTCCCTTGAATATTATTTCTTTTGGGGGAAAATTGAGTGAGTAAAATGTATAAATGCAATGAGAATACTCTTGTAAAAGGTCGGAGGTTGAATTCTTAAGAGAAAATTTGAGAAAGTTGTCTTCGTGAGAGACCAAAGCCAAGATAACTTGTTATTTTCTTCGTGTTAGATTTTCTATCATGTCAAGTTGGTTGTAGATGTATAGCCATTGATGAGCACTGAGATTTCTTTGGAATCTTTCCCTTGCTGATGAATCTAAGCAATTTTGAAATTAATTTGTGTCTAATCTCTAGCAATTTGTGTTTTCTTTGTTTCAGAATGTCTGTAAATAGTTTCTTTCGTTCCTATTGCAATATTACATTGAAATATTTGTGAAATCACACAGATCTCATCCCTATGATAGTTTAATGGTATTTATAATTTCATTTCAAGAATATCCTTTATCTTAGATGAGATAAACAAATTTAAAATCAATTCACTGTCATTTGTTGATAAATATTGTCTGTAAGTCTTCGGGTGTACCTTAGGTGTGATTGATTAGAGACTTTGGTGTTTAATTGAGTCTTCCAATTCGAGCCTTCGTGTTAGAGTCTCAAAGATTATGTGAAAACGTGTTGATTTTGGTCTCCATTAAAGCACACCTTCTAGTTGAATGAACGTCTTAACTATTATGAAGCTTTATGTTGTTTAGTTTTCATTATTGTGAAGTCCCTTCAAAGATCTAGTATAATCAACTTTATCCTACTTCATCTCCCACCAAAATCATTCAAAAACCATTGATCCATCCTGAACTACCCCTGTTTTGCCTATATATCAACAAAGGAACAAAATCTACTTCCTAAAATATGCAAAACACTCAGTATTTCTTAATGTCTTCAGTAACCTTAGCCTTGTGTTGAAATTATCTCCATCATTTAGAAGTGACAACTCTTAAGAGTTAAATTATGGAGTATTGACCATATTTTCCCAAGGTTTTCTTCATAAAATTTGTCCAAATGAAGGATATCTCCATCTCCTTCATCAAACAGAGGTTACACTAAGGGTCCTCTCACCCTGGTCAAAGAGGCACAACCTAAAGTAGTGAGGATAGGTCAAATCCTCTTAAAGGTGCTATCCATCTCTCTATAAATATGAGTAACAAAGGGCTAGTTAGATCTCATCCTCAGCTACAAAACAACACACACTATGATCTATCTATCTCTAAGCTCCATGTCCAATCATGTTGCTACTCAACTTGAAAGGGAGAACAAATTTGGATACCAACACAATCCTTACCAGTTTCTATGTGAATGTCTATGTAGTTCACCTTTGCTTCTTAGATTTTCAAGCCTTCAGCTCCCAATCGATGCTCTTTAATTGATTTCACTTCGTTCCTCTGAAAATTCTGATAGCAAGGGCATCTCGAATCTTGACATACGATAGTAAAAATCTCAAAGCATTCAAATACTTTAAACAATCTTGCCTTGATTTGTGTAAAAAATACATTAATGGTGGTAGCCATAAATGCATTGAATCATGGCCATCCATCCTACCTCCCCTCTTTTAAATGTGGGCCATCCATGTGGAAAAATTATATGCTATGTGGGCTCGGGAGTCTTTTTGTATTTTTGCACTACTTTTTAAATGCAAACAAGTTTACACATTTGACCTGATCACCCACCCTTGAATTTTATTGTGATCTTGACATGTGTTTAAATCTTGAAGGTGGCATAGCTACAGATCCTTTTTCATATCTTTATATTTTCCTAATCGAACACAAAACTACCATTTCAACCCAAGGCCCCACTTCTTCGACCTTTGCTTAAGAATATGCCACATGTCCTTAGCGGTCTCATATATTTTATACACTTTTGCACTCACGACTCAAAGCTAGGAAAACATTATTGGCCCGATTCCCTACTCCAATTACTCTTTTACACGTATACTCTTTCGGAGCGAGGTCAATATCTGATCTTGTATCCTTTGACTTTGAATATTCCCAGGAATATTCATCGGGCCTCGGGGCCAAGTTTGTATTTTGTGATTATTATGTAATTGTTGTAACTTTGCAAACCAATCCCACAACACCACAACCAATGGGAACATACCACATATCTTTGGGTGGTGGAGAAAAATATGAAATTTTCAACAGAGGCTGAAGGATGATATACAAGGATATTTTTACAAGATTAAACCTGATTCATGACCAAATTTTTATAGGGATTTTCAAAGGCAACATGAATAAAACATTCCTCAACTGAAAAATAGGATTCATGCCCTAAACATAGGGTTTTCATTCACATTCAACATGATTACATCTTCAAATATATGTTTTCATATGAGCAAACTAGTCGAGAAAAATTTTCAAAGGCATGCGCTAGATAAAATGGTGAGATCAAATTGAGCACTAAAAACATATACTATTGGGGAAGACATGTCTAGAATCCCTTGAATGGATGGATGTTGCAATGGATCACCTAGATGACTTGACTATCTCACTTGACTTGGCTAGCCCACTTTGGCTTACCTCAACTAGATCCCTTTGACTCACCTCAACTAGCTCACCTTGGCGAGATGATGATGGATCCAAATTGACTGATGAGTTATGATGACCCCCTTAGCTTGAATTTAAATGGGGATATTGAATCTTTTTGAATATTTTCTAACTACATAGTATCCATGGCTTTCACCTACTTTTGCGCCTTTGAGATGTTACGTCTTTATCCCATACACAACTATGACCAAAATGATGCTTTAAGATATATTCAAAGAGATGATTTAATTTTTTGACCTATGAAACCACCTTACAACCTTGTTAAGATATCAAAAAGTATAAAATGTGTGAAATTGGATCCAACTACAACTTTCTGCATCCAAAACTTAAACTTTCTATTTTTAGCAAGTAGGACTAGGACCTACTATTTTGGGAGATTTCACCTTTTTCCTAAATTTGATCTTATGAACCTCCTAAAAAATCAATTCACCTCCGTTGATGATACTTTACCCTTTTAGTAAGTTTCTATTTTGGAAAGTTTCTTTTTTGCTTTTTTGGGAAAACTACTTTTTTCTCAAATTACATGTTTTTACTACTTTTTCATCTTCATTATTGTTTGAATGCTTTGATCTAAGAGGACTTACTATTTTTGTTAATATACTTTTTTTAGTAAATGAAGGCACTAAATACTTAATATTTTTCTAATTAGCACTTATCCATGTCTATTTGCAATGAAAATGTCTTTAGTGGATTTGGATCGCCTCCGAGATCCCGTGCTCCAAATTTCATCGTGATCCATCTACCAAAATGATTGGAAAATGAAAAATTAGCTTCTAGGGAATAATATTAGGCTTTTCTAATGTTAAAAATGTAATGCATCATCCAACTTATAGTTACAATCTTCTTGAAGGCACCTAGAATGAGGAACACCCTGAGAAAAAATCAATGGAAACCAATTACACGTTTGAGAGCTACTAATTTTTCTTTGTTTTAGTGTTCATGGCTGTCCCGATAGAATTTTGACAACATACATGGTCAATTTTAGGGTTTTTAGGTTTGAATCAACAAAAATGGAGGTTTAGGTCGAGTTAGAGGAAGAAATGAAGTAAAAAGTAACTTCTTTTAAGTTTATTAGCTTCCCGAGAATATATTTTCATGTACAAAATGTACTAACAACACTTGGTTTAAAAGTTAGGGTTTTTACCTATTTTCTTGGGGAAAATTTTTCAGTCCCCATTTTTCCTTGGGAATTAGTACAAGAGGTGTAGTAAAATGCACCTCACCTAGTCTTGTCACTCATTACCGTAGGATGCGAGCTTGAGGAGATGGATAAAATGAGCATATAGTACAGGGTGGGTGGGTGTCACATGGAAAAACTTGAGAGGGAATAGAGTGGGGATATTTTTCGTATTCCCTAAGTCCCCTTAGGAATGGGGAAAATGGGGTTAGAAAAATGTTCCCTCACCCGGTGAGAACAAGTGCTTAGAATGAGATTTGATGAGGAGGAGATGGGGAAAGACTAGCTTAAATACTAAGGGACTTGAACTTGGTCACATTAAAAACTAGAGGAGGTACTCGAGAGGGGATAATTTTTATGTCCCCTCCATCCCATTGGGAAATGGATGAGAGGAAAATAAAATGTTCTCTCACCCCGCATTTCCAAGTGTCACCTTAACATTGTGAGATGGGAGGAATGAGATAGGCCAGATAAGCCCTCTAAAGTGTTAGACTTGGTCATGTGGAGAACCTAGAGGAAGGGATGAGGAGGGGAAATTTTTGTGTCCCCTATATCCCCTTGGGAATGGGGACAAGAGGGACACAAAAGTGTGCCTCAACCTGGAGGTGACAAGTGTCCTCACCCAAAAATGACTAAGTATGAGAAATATACCTTACGAGAGGGAGAACTTGTCGACGAGATTGTGTGAGCTCCAGATGTATTCTTTAATGAATTATTATATGATTTTTTCTACAAAATAATTAAAATAGAAATGGGAGAGCTATCAATATTAAATTCTTCCTGAAACGCCCCAAATAACTCCTTTTTGTTTGGGACAATAGAGTGAATCTGCTAAAATTGAGCTGTCATGAGAAGTCAACAAGTTTTGTGAAATATTTTATTATGTCATGATGTATATGGTTCCTTAATATTTATAATTACTATTTTTTTTATTTCTAATTCATTATATAACTCTGGAATCCTCTCCAAAAGTTCATGTACCGATTTTGACCGCATGCTCCTTACACCTAAAAACCCGATTTTGCTCATTCTATCTTTAAACCTCCAAATCTTCCCTAAAATTTCCTAAATAAGTTCTAACATGTTCATATCTCTTCAATACCACATTTGGATGATTTTTAGCCTTTAAAATTTTCTCGGGGTATGCACACCTATTGTGAAATAGCTGAAATTTTCCTTCCCAAGCCTATCAAAGAACTATATGTTGGAAGCACTTTATTGTATGTGGTGAATGACCATTTTTATCACATTTAAAACACTAGGTCAAGATTTTTAGTACATGAGGAGGAACTCCAAGGTCAGGGTGAGTATGATGCAAAAAGTTAAATTGATATGTAGAGGGGTTTGGGAATACTTAGGAGTAAATTTTCACATTTGGGTCTAGTTTTCATGCTTGAAAGTTTGAAGTTTTTATGAAACAAATATTCATGAAAAAACATTGCATCCTTATCTAACATTCTGAGTACAATTAGCAAAGGGGATATTCACTAGAGAAAACCAAGAAAGTGACACTCTAGTCTTTCATAATCCCACATTTGAGTTGTAGGAATAAGCCAATTTCATAATTGCTCCCATACGGATTCAAGGCAAGCACTTGAGTCTTCACCTCTTGGATTTTACATCTCCACTATCCCCTCAATCATTGAACAATATTCCTATATAAATGGCTGCATTTTTACCTTGGGTTTGAAACACTAGTTCGCTAGCATTGGCTCCTCCACTTCATGAAATTACTAAAAGGATCAAGAAAGAAATTTCCCAAATTATATGGTGATGTAAAAGAACATCCATATGATCATATTAAAAAAATTATCATGAAACCTGTGGCATTATTTGAGTAAGACATGAAGACATTTGCATTCAAATATTCATGGATCCATTACATGATGCTGCTATGAAATGATATTACTACTTGTCACCTCACTCCATTACTGACTAGGTTGACATGAAAACTAAGTTTGAAGTAAGAATCAATCTGCGCAGAAGATCTTCATGCCCTCCTTTCTCAATTATCTCAAATGAAGAAAGAATTGCAAGATCCCATGAGAGAATTTATGGAAAAATTTAACAAGTTGATTAACAAAATTCCTACTAGTGCTCATCCTATTGCAAATAATCAGAAGAGGTTATTTATAAATGCTCAGTCCCATGAATTTGGTTTCATATTATGGAGATCATAACTAAAAACTTTGGATAATTATTAAGAATTTTCTATTGAATTAGAAGATGACCTCATCATGTCAAGGAAGATCAAGAACTATTCAACGAAGAGTAAAATCTAGAGTTCTAAAGATGAAAGTGTCGATCTATTGCTAAAACATTTGGTCAATGATTTGACTACATTGAAGAAAAAAATTACTCAACATGCCTCATATCAAAATCAAAACATGAAGAAAATATCTAGAGCACCCCAAAGGCTTTCCTTGGGAGTTCCACTAAAATGCAATATATGGAAATTGTGAAGATAAAGGAGATGAATTTTTTGAATCAAAACTTGAAAGAGAAGAATAAGATGAATATGTAAAATTTAGGTATTTTGAATATTTACACTGATGAATAGTTACTATTGTGTAGTGTTCACTCACTCAAAGATCTTCCTCTTCCTCTGTTGTGATCCTAAAGAAGAAACTTACAGATCTTCAAATGAAGACTCTACCAAAAACACCAATAAAGAGAGGATAATTATAGATCACTACCATTGAGTTAGCTAAGAAGAAAATTGAAACTACCTCAGCCAAGGCCCCATCTACCTCTTTGAGTAAGTCTCTTTCATATCCTCTTGTGAAATTAATTTATATTCTTGTTGATTCTAAGAATGAAAATCCCACACCTATCAAGGCTACCATTATTTCTAATGTTCCAACTAATTCTTCATCTTTTGATATCATTGACCATTTCAAGAAATCCAACATTAAAATTTCCGAGTTTGAGTACTCGAAAATCCCCCAAAGAAATATGACAAATTTATTCATTTATCGAATAAACTAGTTCAAATTCATGTTCTAAAAATTCCATTACCAAAGAACCACTTCCCGCTATCAGTACCACTCCTTAGAAATTTCTTGCCTCAATATCTTCTACTTCTGGAAAGTAGAACCTTTCTATCTTACCTTGCCGATCAATGGGTATAAACTGATTAACTAATTATTGACTTTGGTGCCTCTAATAATGTCATACTTGATAAAGTTTCCAAGGCTCTTGGTCTCACCCTCATCCATGATGTTGGCCATTATTACTCCATGGAAACCAAATAAGTACCTCTCATTAGATAGGTTAAGGATGCTCAAGTAACATTTACAAATTTTCCTAATAATAAAATCATGATAAAAATACTTGTGGCAGACATGCCAACTTCACATGGTATGTTGTTGAGTTAGAGTTTATATTGGGATGTTGTTGGATATATAGATGGATTTTCATGGTCCACCATACCATTTAATGGAAAGATGAAAAATATCCTTCCTATAAAGAAAATGAAATATGTAGTTCAAAAACCAAATGACTCAAGGGTAGACATCATACACCAATATTCAAGGTATGACAACTTTTTCATAACTTCAGAGGAAGATCCCAAGCTTCCCATATTGATGGAGGAGTATCCAAATTTGATTGAGCTAATGGAAAAGTATCATGATGATTTGATGGAGCTAGAATTGGACAATGTGTACTTCCTACTGAGTATGGATGTAGGTTCTCTACTTGGTGATGAAGGTCATGGAAATCTTGACTTACAACAAATAAATTCTCAGGTGATAAGTAGTGATGGTCATGATGGAAAAGTGACATCAAATAAATTCTTGGTAGGTGAGTCCCAAATTTCCAATCATCTTCTCAAGATCCAACATGAAGATTTGTTTGATGAATATGATTTTGAATATGAAGCCTTCTCTTTCCCATTGGGAGATGAAGACCTTCTCAATGAGGAATGTATAAATAAGAAGATGCTTAGGTCTCTTAAAGTTGACTCTACTCAAGAAGAGGATGTCTCCATCATGGAGATGAATTTCCAAGCTCAAGATGGTCAAGATGAGGGAAATGATGATTTTCATATTTCATGTTTGACCTTGTGCTCATTATCCTTTCAAGAGGATGAATTATTATGCACATCACACCATAGTGAGAGGAAACTAAAAAATGAGCCAATGTGTGTGAAGGATAATTGTTTAGAGCAATTGAGAAACATGGAGCACCAAGAAGCTTGTGATGAAGTTCAAAATCTCAAAATATCTATCAAGAACCAACTCATAGAGACCATGGTCATGAAGTAGATAACAAATAAAGGTCAAATGACCATTAAATACCATAAGCCTTGGTGTGAAAATGGTAAGCTTGGTTTTCTCAAGATTTATTTTTGTAGTAGTAATAAAAAATCAGAAATTGGAATAAATTTTAAAATAGACGAGAAGGAAAAAAATGTTTGAGAAATGGAGGAAATGAGCTATCTGAGTGGACCCTCACAAGAATAAAGTTTCACAAGAAATTAAGAAAGGAGTCATACTTCCTTGAACCAGTTAATGGGTTTGTAGAACAAAGACATTTGGTGCCACCTGTGAACGGGAAAAAATTATGAAAAGAATATGTACTACAATGAAAGAGGGTTGTCCCCCATATGTACCATAGGTGATGTAGGTTTGTATCATATTTTCCCTTTTTTTGCGTGTTTCCCTTTTCAGTTATGTGTTTACTTCATTTGTATTTTGGTCATGCCAGTAGCCTTATTAGTTATATAATATAGTGACTCTATAGCCCAATGGATAAGGCATTGGTATGCTCCTCCATGAGATTCTTGAAGTGATTCATTACCCCTTATGGTTCAATGCACTTGTATGCTCCTCCATGAGATTATTGAAGTTATTCGTTACCCCATATGGTTTGATGTCCTTGAGATAGAGCCATTTATTGTCATGCCAAAATTTCTACCATGCTAAATTGAAATTTTTATCAAATAACAACTAAGCCCACCATTTGAACCTCTTTCCTAGTCATTGTGAACCTTTCCTTTAGCCAACCCATCAACTCACACAAGCCCTCTGAGTCTATTTCATCATCATTATGGTTAATAGGAATGTGATAACATGGTATTCAAGTGTGTTTCATGTGTAGGAAAATTTATCCAACTTGGTTTCATGATGATACGAAGTCCTAAGGTGGAGTAGTGCTTTATAGAGCACTAAATTGACTATTTTTAGCCATATTGTAACATGAGGACATCCCCCAAAAGCTTACTAGAAAGGATGAACCCATATATGAGTTGTGTACAAGAGAGATGAAATGATTTAAGGAATATTAGGGAAAATATGTGAAGGAAAATGTCTCTTGCTTACTTGCTTACATAGCTTGTCATAGTTTGATGTGTAGTTTCCAGCTCACCCACATTGTTCTCATCTTAGCTCAAATTTGATGTTTGTTACCTAATTTTTCTATGCATTGTGTTTCAATATATTGGTCATCTCACGGGATTATCTTTTGTAATGATCTCATTTTACTATTTCTCTATTCGGTGGCTCGGTGTATGCATTGCAAAACCAACCATATAGGTTTCTATATAAGTGCTCTTGAACTTTGTAGATCATAATTCAATTCAATCAACTATGGTAGCTCACTTTTTACTCTATCCAACTCGGTGTTATTATTACATAGCTCAATTATGATCTCTGCAGTAACCTCTTATAACATGGTTCCATGTAAGCTACATTAGCTTCTTACTTTAACTTTGTATATTAATATGACCTACATTCATGTACTTTGAAACATGTTTAAGTTCATCATAGCATTATTACAAACCTGAAATGTGTTCCTACTAGTATTTCTCATCATTTTCTTGTATGATGGAGTTTTGCTTTGTATATTCACTATTATGAGCATCATACTTTGAGATGAATTTTTAGATCTATTCGAATAACTCGCAACTAAAACAAACACTTTGAGATGAGATGTTTTGTTTTGCATGAATTTCAAGATTGCAACCTTAAAAATTTGCTTAGTATTTTATCAAGCATAAATTTGAGAATATTTGAGATGGATAGATGGATATTTGAGAAAATTAACTCATTTAACACTATAGTGGACTCTATTTTCCCATGTATGACTGTAGATTTCCACCATGATCTTTGAATCCCTTTTTACAAGTCATTCTTAGATTTGCATTATGTTATTTGTATGTATCCCACTTTTAGCATGGTGGTTGTAAATCTTGATTTCATTCAAATTTGTAAAGTAAGACCATGTTTGAGCTTTGAATACTTTTTGAAAACAACCTTTTGTTGCAAAATATAAGGACTTTTGGGAACTATGTGGCTATAGGAATACCTGTAACTTTCAATTTGATGCAAGATGAATGGATGATTAATGTAACATCCTCATTTTTATACATTGGAAAAAGTAAATATATATATATATTTTTGAATGCTTCTTGGTTCTAAATACATAATTTAGAACTCACAAATCAAACAACCATCCTTATAATAGATAACCATATGTAGCTGTAATGACTCGGAGTACCTCCGATCTATTCATTCCATGACTCGGTAATCTACCGATCTATTCATGAGTAATAAGAGTTGGAGTTTTTATTTAACACTTCACTCTTACGCTTCTCTTCCTATTCTCGGGATTCAAAATGCTCTGTCCAAGGAACCTATCTGAATAATTGTTACTATTATTCATTGGCATCTCATCCCTTAGACTAGGTGACTTAGGACAACGCAATCAGCTTGCGATAATTTGGCCAAAGATTTGAAACATACTGCTTATGTCTCGTATTCCTTGACGGCATACTCGTCAATCTGGAATACGTCCTTCACCCCATTCCCATGTTATGTAGAATGTCTTATACTGACTTCTGTCAGTCTCACCTATCCCAAGTTATTTACTCGGAAACGGATTAGTAAGGTGACAACGTTATATGGATGCTCCCGGGACTAGGGATATGATGACATACTTGGGTCAACCCTAGTTAAACCAGTGTGTCAAGATACCCCGAGTCTCCTGGGCAGCCTTATAACGTGACCACATTCCTAATCAGTCCCAGAGTAACTTGTTCGAGTTAAATGTGTAAATCTTAACGATCAATGCAAAGGGTGTCGTCAAAAATCACCTGCGTTGTTGTATCTTTGAGAAGATCCTAATCTTCTCGAAGGTACAACCCTGCAGTTGACTTGTGCCATCAACCTTTAAATCCACCTCGAAAAGATCTACTTAATAATAAGTGTTACGCACGTTGAGTTAAAATTATACTAAAAGACGTTCCCCGAAGGTTAGCCTTTCCCGATCCCTGGGTTCCTCACTATAGAATGACCTTTCTTAATAAAACCCATTACACAAGAGAAGTTATTATGACTAGAGGGTCCCATCAGGGAGTTCATAGAATTTACATAATTCTAAATCAACGAAATTGGACAATAACCCATAATCTTCACATGTGATTGTCAACCGAACCCTTTTTAGGTTTATTTCAGTTCTTATAACTGAATTTATATCGTACTTATTAGTATCAAGATATAATGATTAAGAATCCAATTAAACGTTGTCCTGGCTTAATCAAGACTAGGAATTAATAATTTAATCCAGCTTGTTTAGCATCTTGCTTAGGTTTATTTTTACCCTAGCTTCCAGTAAGACAGTGATCTAAATCTTAATTTAGCTGTAGATAGAACATACTAGAACTGCTAAACAATCATAAGTATTCATTCACATATTCTTGCAAGCTTACATTGATAATCACAAAAGTCTCCAATTTAAGCAATAATAACAATGCTCTTTAGATCATTTGAACCGAAGAAAGTCAAACGATCAATATACGAATACAAACATATAAGTATCAAATATCTATTTCCATTCCCTTCAGAACTAATCAAATACATTTTATGCATTCAACATACTTGATACAATACTCAACGGAAAAAGAACATCTTTTCTCATATAGTACATTTAGAGAATCAAACTGTAATTCATCATAACCAAATTAAACAATCTGAACATCCTATCAGATCTGCGTGCTTTTACCACTTACGGCAACCATCTGCAAAAATTGTCAACATGGGTCAGTTCGATGAACTGAGCATGATAAGCACTAACTCTTAAAACAATTGCAATCCACCAACTGTTTTCATTAAACAACTTGTTTAAATGAGATCATTTCACCAAACAAGTTAACATATTTCAGACTGTGCTTTTGCAATACAAACATGACTATAAACGCGTAACTCAAATTATCGTTACAGAATAGTCCTAGATACTTCTCAAATATTTCATCAAAATATTAGGGATCAAGAAGAACGAAAATATCCAAAACAACTATCCATCTGAATCCCAAGGACAACGCAACCATCAGACAGATCATTACATTCAACAGTAAAAGGAATATCATAACAAATCATGATTCCATCAAAATGTTAAAAACAGTTCCAACGGTTACATACAAATATCAACATATACTTTACAGCAGAATAGAAAGAAAACAGTCATTCATATTTCCCCTCAAACGAGCTCATGACTGTACCGTCTCATCGAAAGTAAAGCATTCACCTTATATGCAAATGAATAAGTCAGACGAGCCACAAAAAGAACCACAGTTTTGTTAAAATCAAATATAACAAAACCCTTTAGCTTACTAGCAGTACAGTAGTTCTCACGCCAAAACAGTGATGAATATCAACAAACAGACTCCACATGACCTTCCACACGAAGTGACAAACAAGAAGATATTCAATGACATCACTGCATGCAAGGTGCGCATCGTGCTCCTTAGTTCAGTCAAGCTCAAGACTAGATATCCATGCAACAGAAGACGTAATCATGCTCAAACACAACAACAATTCCCTCTCAGCAACCTACAACTCATTCTAATCCCTACTAAACACTGTAAGGTTTTAGATCCAAGGTCGAAATCAAAAGAACTTCCCCTTTTTATCTCAGTCCACAAGAGACTCGTTAACATTAAAGCAATGATGTTTCCCTAAGACTATGCAGAGATATTCATACGAAATCCACGCAGAATGCACAGCCTCAATTGACTGCAATTAAACAGAAAGGAAACACAACATGCCGTATTCACATCTGAACTCGTTCAGAGGTTGAAAAGTAAGGTAATCACGACCCAATTTTACAGAAGCCAAGATACATGATATCTATCTAACTTAAGGAACCCAACAGAGCCAAAAACAACAAGTGTACAAAAACAGGCTTATATAGACTGGTTACCTGTCAAGGATTTCAACTGAATCCGAACAACAGTCTACTCGATAAAGCTTCTTCAGAAGTCGATATACAAGATAATTATTAGTTAATGATTCCAACCGTGCCAACAATGGTAGATATCCAAAATCAGGCTTATACAAAAGCTAATTATACTGATTTCGTAACAAGGAATCCAACTGAGCCTCTAAAACATTATTCGCTCAAGCTTACACAGATAGGAAACGTAAAAAGTACACCAACTGAGTCTGTACCAAAATTTCATTACTTAAACGAAGGTATGCATTACAAGATAACAGAAGTCGTATTACTAGTTACCCCTCCAGGACTCCGACAGAATCATGCTACCAGCATTCGCATACATGACTTATACAGTAGTCCACAATATACGGACCAATCCAAAGACTCCACAGAGTCATCTTGTAAATAAATAAATATAATACAAACCATCAACGGGTTAAATCCCGTAACTGCAACACAAGGAAGGGAAAAACAACTTCTACAGGGTCGCAATAAAATACTGCAAACACCGCAAGTTATCCGTTCAACATAACCTAAGTATCATAGCGAAACCCAACAAGATTTAATAACCACCACCTATAATAACCACGACAGAACTTACAAAGAAGTCCAATTAAACTGAACATTCAAACAAAAGTCCAACAGTATCCTTTCCGACAAGTATCAACAACAAGCATCAACTGTAACCTGAACCCCAAAAAGGAAACAATTCATGGGCTCCCAAAGAGCAGGTTTAGAATACTTCCTAGCATGCATTTCACACACTTTAGCTGGAATGCAAAACACAACTAATAGAGCAACAGTTCGAAACATCATGCACACCCGTCAAGGTTAATTGAAAAATCGAACCAGCAAGAAGATACAGTACTAAAAATCACACAAAGCTACCATAAAAACCATCTGAACCCATAAATCATCTAAACAGAGTTGTTCTAATGAAATCATTTGAAAGAAAGCAAGATTTTAAAAGGTTAGGGCCTAACATGCCTCGGTTATTGCTTAAAAATCAAGAAGACCACCGAAAGAGCTCGAGCCTTCTCCACTTTTTCCAAGTTAGATTCACCAACAAAAATTTGTTATTTCCATGACTTATAAATTTTCATTGCAGAGAAAAGAGCTAGTTACGCTCATACTTTCCATGCAACACCAAGAAGATGCGAAGAACCTGATCGAACAGAGGAAAACCGGAGCGCATGAAAAACCAAACAAACTACTAATTTTCCATTTTGCATGCCTTCCCGTGAAACCCGAGCTCGAAGACCGAGTTCATAAATGGAATTTACTCCAAATTTCCCGCTTAATTTCCATTTCCACCTACCGCCATAGTTGGCGATGGATAAAACCAGTTCGAAGACCATTTCCAACTTTGGCGACCTGCCACGTCGGCTCTAGCTAGCCGTTTTAAAAACTTCTACCAAATTACCTGTCCTTCATACTTATCCCTCCATTTAATGCCATAGAAACTGCCGCCCATGGTTTGCACCCTTCCATAGGTCCCCTTTCTTCCTTGTTCATAGTTAGGTTAGTAACTTAGGTTAGGATTTAGGATAACACTTAGTCTAACCTCATAGCACATAGTTACTAACTTAGAACATTAGCTTATAGCCTAGGCCTAGGTTAGATTATCACTAATCTAACCCATAGGTTATAGTTTAGTTTTAGGTTACTAACCTTAATAAATCCAGTTTAGGTCTAATATTTCAAATGCTCAGAAAAAGAACCTACAACATACATTCACGAACAGGGTTCACTCCTGCACTGCCAATAGGCTAGTGGAAATAAATGTATCTGAATTTATTACATGGTCCATGATCAAGACCTTCCTGATATTACGATATCGGGAACCAATTCATTTAACATGATCAGCCTGAGTTAGACTCCGGACTAGCTTATTCAATGCATCCAGACCTTGCAACCTGCGTAAGGTCTATAATTTTAATTCATCCCGAATAAACTTAAAGCATCACTTGGATCAATACCACTGATCCAAGGCTAGGTCTTATAGATGGATAACTCCATAATTCATTCCGAGATCAGATTAAATTCAGGTGTACAATGAAAGAATTAAAAGAGTCCAATTATATTCCGACTCAGTCAAAGATCTGCAATTTCAAAGAAGGTACAGTCCATATCAAGCATGACTTCTCAATCAAAGGAACACATCCTTTTTACAAAAGAAATCACATATCAACACTTGTATGCTCAGGAGGAAGTAACAATAATTCGTGGTGTTACAATTAAGGAAAATATATATGTCAATTTTCATGAGTGTTTTGATCTTATTGGCCGAATATTTCCTAGCGAATGCAGAACGATGTACTTGGAGGCATGATGTATGCTACGCCTTAACCTATTGCTTGTATTAGGATATGAGTAGCCGACTTGTGGCTTACCATATCATTTTACTATATCATTTATATTTTCTCATGCTTAGTAGGTCAGCCTTGGTGATGGCCATAACATATGAATAATATATATAAGGGATTGTAGGTAGTAGTTCATCATCATTCAAGAATTTGAGTCTTATTGTATTGTTTAGAGGTTTCCCCCTCAAGTGGCGAAGGTATTTTTATTACATATTGATATCATTTATTTGTAATATTTTATTCTTTGGTGTTCTAAATATGCTCACAATCTGAATTATACAAGTAATTTTATTACAAGTGGTATAAGAGAGTGTGATCCGTCTAAAATTAGGGCAAAACCCTAATTTTTTTGTTTCCATATATCTTACGAACCAAAGATAATTCATTGGATATTGTTTTACCGAGTTGAAAATATTTCCATGTAAGATTCCCTCAAATTTTTAGACTTTTTGATTTATTTTACAAAAGTTATTACAAATTTAGGGTTTTTCATAAAATCACTCCCTAGGCTGAAATTTGTGGAATTTTTCCAAGTTATTTACATTTTCGGAAATCCCTCAAAAAATATTGGTAGTATCTTCTTTGTGTTTTTTCCTATTCGGCCAAATTTGTATCAAAACCCTAAACCCTAGGGTTTGACATCATGGGGGCCTTCCACAAGAGCCAAAAAGAATCCGGTCACTTGAGTAAAACCCTAGATAAAGATGGGGTAGTGATAGAAGAGTTGGAGTCAGAAGGGGTAAATACAGATTCCTCAGCACTAGGGTTTACCTCAGTTGATCATAAGGTGAGCCAACTCGAGTATGAACTATGAAATGTACAATCTGAGATGGCATGTAAAGGAGACATAGACCAAATCAATCAGCAATTGGATGATATCATGTAACATATAAAGGGTAAATAGTATGTCCCAAATCAGTCCCAACTCAACCAAGGAGGATCTTCAGTTCAAAATAATGGGCAAAATAACCATGTTGGATCACTTTTCTAGCCCAATCAGAATCCAACTTATTCGTAACCACGAGCATGATGTAGAAAGTGGATATGCACTAATTTGATGGGAGGGATCCACTAAATTGGATAAATCAAATGGAGAACTTATTTGAGTTACATAAAACCCCATCAGGACAAAAGGTGACCTTGGCATCCTTGTATCTTGAACCAGACCAATTCATCTGGTATCGATGGTTATGTGCTCAGAGGTAGAAGAGTGGTCTCAGTGTCACTTGGATAATTTTTACTGAGGAGTTGCAATTGCATTATAGTTCCAAAGTGTTTCGAGATAACTACTTTAGGAAATTGGAAAAGTTTAGAAAAAATGACCAAGTTAAATATTATGTGCATCAATTCCAAAACCTATCCTTAAGGGTGGAGAATATTACAGAAGAGAACTGAATGACATGTTTCTTGGGGTCTTAAGGACCACATTGAGCATGAGGTACATATGTTTAATCCACTCAAGATTTCTGATTCTATTATCATGGAACGTAGAGCAGAGGAAAAATTCTTTGCAGTAGGAGGCAAGCCTTTCACTAACACCAGAGATGTAGTACCCCTTCCCCATCATTCACTCGGCCAATTAGATTGACTCCTCAACAAATGGAAGAAAAAAGAGCAAAAGGATTATGTTTTAACTATGACAACAAATATGGACTGGGACACAAATGTGTTGAGAAGAAGTTGTTCTATATTGAAGGAGGAAATGAGGATGAAGAGGAAGTTGAAATTATAGGATAAGATGAGGAACTAGTAGAAAATGAAGTAGAGGATCACCAACCTACAATTTCTTGCCATGCGTTGTCAGGTATTAGTACTCCTCAAACACTCAAGGTTATTGGATATCTCAAAAAATAGAAGGTGACGATGTTGATTGACTCAGGGAGTACTCATAACTTCATAAATAGTAAGTTAGTTGTTTACCTCAAATGTTTTATTTACCTAACTCCGAAATGCAAGTTATGATTGCGGAGGGTGGGATAGTCAAGGGCATAGGAAAGTGTCATAGTATCAATATTTCCATGGGAGACTACATGTTAGACTCGCCTATGTTTTTATTTCTATGGGAGGGGAAAATATTGTTTTGGGTGTCCAATGGCTCACAACCTTGGGTACTATAGAAATGAATTTCCAAGAATTGTTCATGTGATTTCATTCAAAGGAAGGAAAATACAATTGAAAGGGATGGTAGCTAAGTCTCCACAAATTATTATCTCTCATCATATGTAGAAGGTTCTCAGAAAAGGAGTAGATGGATTTGTGGCAAAGTTATTTTCCATAGAGGTACACAATACGAGTCTTAAATTCCACCCGATCTTCAAAGATTGTTGATTCTCACTGCCTATTTTTGATGCAATTCGAAAGGGAATACCATTAGTTATGGATCATGATGATGCCTTTCAGTTTATTTTAGGGATTCATCCACCTAACATCAAACCATATAGATACCCATATTCCCATAAAAGTGAGATTGAGAAAATGGTGTAGGAAATGTTGAAGGCGTGTATCATTAGATATAGCCATAACGACTATTCTTCACCAATGGTCATGGTACATAAGAAGGATGAAACATGGAGGATGTGTCTAGATTAGATCAAAGATAAGTTTCCTATTCCAATAATTGATTATTTACTTGATGAATTACATGGTGCTATTTATTCCACAAAATTAGATCTTCGTTCGGGTACCATCAAATTAGAATAAGAGAGGAAGATGTTCATAAAATAGATTTCAAGACTCATGAGGGCCATTATGATTTTTGGTAATGCCTTTTGGTCTACAAATGCTCCCTCAACATTTCAAATCTTGATGAACACTTTTTTAGGCCATTTTAAAGGAAATTTGTATTAGTTTTCTATATGAGATATTGATTTATAGTAAGACATGGGAAGAACACTTACAAGATGTAAATAAAGTGTTGGAAGTTTTGGAGAAACATAACATCTATGAAAATCCATTCAAATATTATTTTGGTGTACAAGAGGTAGAGTACTTGGGTCACATTGTATCCCATGAAGGTGTCAAATCTGATCCTCGGAGATAAAAGCTATGGTTGAATGGATAAGGCCCAAAACTTTGAAAAATATTCGAGGGTTCCTAGGACTAACATGGTACTACAAAATATTTTTGAGGGGATATGGTAAAATCGCAGCTCCACTCACTTTGCATTGCTAAAGAAGGATTTCTTCCATGGGGCATATGTGACGACTAAATCCTTTGAGTAGTTGAAGGAAGCCATGTGAACCACCTGGTTTTGACTACTCCCAACTTCTCAAAAAACTTCATTGTTGAATGTGACGCTTCAGATATGGATTGGGAATAGTTCTAATGCAGGAAGGAAGACCAATTACATTTAAGAGTCTCTAATTCAAAGGAAAAGATCTGTTCAAACCTATCTATGAGAAAGAAACGATGCCTATTCTTCATGCAAAGTGAAACAATGGAGGCCCTATCTAATGGGTGGACACTTCAAGGTAAAACTAATCATGATAGTCTCAAATAATTTTTCGAGCAAAGGTTATCATCTCGAGGAACAACAAAAGTGGGTAGTAAAAATGTTTATGTTTCACTAAATTTTTGTGCGATATGAAACAGATAAGGTAAAAGGTCAAGGAGGAATACATGTTATTACATTGGTTGAAGGTTGAGTGCATGCATTACTAAATTTATCCAAGATGCTCATGGAGAACTCCTTTTTGTCTAGGAAGGACTACCTATAGAAATAAAACAAGACCATCAACATATATTAAATAGTAAGATTCAGAGGACTACTTAGCAAGGCTAGATCCGGGAAGTGTGATGCTTCCTTGAATGGTTGTCAATCCTCTATTTTTATCAAATTAATGAAAGTAAATACAAGAAATGAAGGTCCTATTGCTAACAATTTGATTTAGGTATCTCAAAACATTATCAACAAGCTAAATTAAACAAAGTATTAAAATCTAAACTAATCTAACATCAGGCAAGGTATGTTTCTGGTTGGGACAGTCACAAGGGGTGTTAGGTAAGGTCACAAAGGTATCTGGTAAGGTCTAGGTGGAATTTGGGTGATGTTGGAGGTAGTTTGGTGAAGGTTAATAGAAAACACGAGAGACCGACATCGGTCTCAGTGGTGATGCCGTAACAGGGGATACCGACACGATGGTTAAGGTGACCAGTGTTGGTAGGGGAAATTTGGTGGTAATTAAATAAAAGTAGTTTTAGACTTCTCTGTGATTACACAGAATGAAGGGAGAATGGTTGGGTTCGTAATAATGCCAAGAAGACTCAAGAATGCATAGAGGTTAGGTACAGAGCACAACCAAAAGGCCGTGGGTGGTTGGATGGGTAGATTGGTAAGAAGGTGGGGATAGAGGAATATAGGAAGAAATAAGATGTAATAACAAAAGATAATGAACCTACACTTTAAGCAAGTACATAATGATGAAAAAATCAAGTATACTTACTTGCATTTGTAGGTCTGGTAGGTGAAGGAAGGCAATAGTTGATCCGTGAAGAACTTTTGTGGTTAGTTCCAGTGACAATACTTCCCATAGTGTTCCCATGAATATTCTAATGCCTTAGGACGAGCATCAGGTGCTTGTTTGGGCCTGTGGTTGAGTATATCCCGTCATCTAGATGCTAAGAAGTCTCTGATTCATGTTTGAATGCAATAGAACTCTCCAAACTAAAATGACCAACCCGTGCAAAAAGAATTGTGAAAGTGTATATAAGGTAACCAATGATGGTTAAGGTGACTGACGTCGGTTGAGGATAACCGACGTCACTTAGGGTGGGAAAGTCTAGGTTTACTAAAAATGGGCAGATCTTTACTATTTTTGTTGTGATTGTGATTGAGTCTGCTTAGGGAAGTGGAGTTCATGTGAGATAAGGTAATAAGGTCATAGAATAAGTCACATTAGGTTTTGGAAGAAGTCTCGAGAAGTGGTGACTCAAAGACTTTGAGAGTGATGACTTGGTCACTATGTGAGCTAAATGCCCCTGAATGGGTCCAGGGTGAGGTTTCTAGGTGATGTGTAAATTAACATAATTCAAGTAATTAAATTAATTAATAATGTGAGGGTGAAAATTAATTCAATTGTAAGTAATTAATTAATACAAATGCGGGATAAAGGGGGTCATGGTTAGGTGAACACGTTAGGTTAATTGATTAAAGGGGGCCAAGGGAGTGTGACCCAAATTTGGTGTCTACATTTTCCCTTTTGTCACATAGCTTGTATTGATAAACGATGCTTGACAAAAAAAGAAGAATTCAGTGCTCCAAGTGTGTGAGTGAAGGTTGGGTTGCCCCAAGTGTGGGTGGAGGTGATCCCCAAACCAGAACGATGAGGTGTTAAATGGAATCGATGAGTGGTTTGATAAATGGGTAAGTGATGAAAGTGAGGGTCGGTAGGTAAGGGTATGGTCATTTTGGGTAATGGGTAATGGTCATAATGGGTAATTGGTAATGTAAATCAACACACACACACACACACACACACACACACACGTATAGATTGTGATACGGTACCAGATGGAAGAGATTAAAAACTCTACGTTGTCAAAAGAGTGATAGGTTTATCCAAACAAGGTTGAAGTGATTTAGGTATCCAAGGTATAGGATATGGTCATGAAGCACAACGAGGTCAAACATAGGAATGAGCAATAGGTTTTTTTCCATTGCACCAAAGGTATGGTCGAGATGAACATCATGTCATTAGGCAAGGTAAGGTCATCAAGTTAAACAACATGTGTAAATACATCACAAGGTATAACGAGTACACAAATTCAAATGTCACAAAAGGTGGTTCAAGTCAGGGTATGTAGGTCATGGCACATGTAAGGTTGAGGTATAGGTAAATAACATGTCCCTAAATGTAATTAGGGAAATGAACATGTAACATAGGCTTGCGGGTAAGGTGTAATAGGTGTTGACAAGGTCAAAAGTTGTTAGATCAATGCTATTGTTATGAAAAATGGGCATGGGGTGGGTCAAAAAGGATATGTCAGTGATGATGCCGGTTATAGCATAACCGACATCAGTTGGCTAGGGAACGATATGACCAACATCGGTCATGTCGATTTGGGGTTAAAAAAGGAAAAATCTTCTTTTATGGATTCATTTTGACTCAGCCACTTTTATAAAATGACAGAGAGAGATTGAGGAGTGGAAGATGACAATATAAGGCATCAAATAAGTTGGTGAGCCACGTAGGAGGTGATTGGTGGGTCCACGAGATTGAGTTGATCGATTCGATTGGTTGTGAGGTGAGGAGTTGATTTTGGCATGGCAGAGGTAGGGGAGAGGGATCAGTTGGACTACCAATGCAAGAGGCTAGACATGCCACCATGGAGATGGTGCCAATTAGAGGTAGGAGATGATACAAATCCCTCATTTGGTTGAAAATAGTATTGTTGAAATTGTTTTTGGTTAAAATTTGGGTGGGATTTGAATTTTAAAATTATGTGTAAAATGAAGGAAATGAGGGGTGGGAAGGTCAAACGTAGGTTAAATAGGGTTGGGAATGAAGCTAGGATAGGTTTGGGTGGGTTAGAGTAGGTTTTTAGGTCATTTTTGTGAATTTTTTAGAATGGGGGATGGGTTTTTGGTTTTATGCATGGCAGCAGAGACCGATGACAAGGGTTGGTTGATGTCGGTCGGTTTGGCTTTCACGAAGGCTTAGGTGACCGATACCAATGAAAAGGGACCGATGATGGTTAATAATATCAAGGCCAAGGTCAAGGTGACCAACGATGGTTAAGGTTAAGAGTAAATAGGTGAAATAAGGGCTAGGTAGGAAAGTAAAATAGGTGAGGAAGGGGTAGGTGAAGATTTATGTAGAGGGAAGAGGGTAAAATGTGATTTTGGCGATGTGGGATAGGTAAGTCAGTGAAATGAACTAAGATAGTGGGTAAATGATGATAAGGGATAGTAGGTTTGTAGGTGAATTAGGTAAAGGGGGTAGGCATGATTGATGTGGTTGGGCATTGGGTGGTGGGTAATAGGTGATTTGAGGTGGTCAAGTCTTGACAAGGTCATGTTAGATGATGCAGTGAGAGATCGTTAAGGATGAAAGATAGAGTACCACCCCTATTGGTATAGATGTGGCCTAGTGTGACCACGGAGGAGTGGGAGCACATGACCGATGTTGGACTTAGTGTGATCCAACGCTATAGGCGTATAGCCCAGGATCATAGTTTGATGGTCGCTCTCATCGATAGATGGGACTCTGTGACCAATACCTTTCACTTACCGATGAGTGAGATGACCATCACCATGGAGGTTGTATACGAGATCCCGCGGCTTCCTATTTTGGGAGCCAATATATTCTATTTTATCGTGAGGCATCAGTGGAGCCGATAGTGGTGGTATTTGGTGAGGCGATGGATGAGTGTGGTCTGCGAAACATGTCAAAAATTCCAACAAGGGATAAAGAACTAGTATTGAGAGAAACATGCTCAAATACCTAAAAAGTCACTTCCAAGATCAAACACCACCTAGAAAACATCAATGTAAACCTACTACACTCTCCAAACATTTAAAAGCATAATCGGTATGGAGAAAACTAATCTAACACATCTATTTCAATCACCTATCTTCAAAATCCTAAGAGGACCAATTAGGCCATTAAGGCTATGAAATAAATCACTTATTAATTACATTACAAAACCTCAAACACATCATAACATGTGTCAAAAATATATTCATGATAAAAAAAAAAAAGTAGCACTACATCATGCAAAACAACTTAGCTCTACTCAAACCTCCATGACTAGGTTTAATCCCTTAAGGCCAAAAGTGGTGGGGTGACTTGGAGGACATGTATATTCAAATTTATCCATTTTACCTACCTAAAAATTATCATGACTACTTAGAGAATATCCAAAATATTATGTAACAATTCACTTCTCATCTCTTGAACTGGAAACTGTAAATTTCTAGAACTAGGGTTTTTATTCTACTTTTTGAAATAGGTGGAACATGAAACCACCAAAAAATGATCCATAGAGAATAATCTTCAACCTTGATGCATCACACTTTATTTTTTAGACCATTTATAGACCACACCATGCATTTCTTCCATATCACTCTAGGAGGAGGGTTTAACTAGGGTTTCAAACCACCTTATCTTGTTAATGATTGTTCATAAATGTCTGACGATCAAATCAATCCATTATTTTTGTAAAATGGTATTATCTCAATGGAAAATAATCTCTGAAATCCACAAGTTCCCATGTAGAACCCACACACGTGTGAGAGAAAAACAAGTTCACCTATCAAGCTAGATTTTCCTTCTTAAGAACTCGGGTTTTTCCAAAAATCAAATTTCTTACAACTCTTCACAAACTTGACCTTAAATTTGGCATAAATCATCATATAAACCTCCTCTAACTATCCCAACTCTCATCCATGCTCAAATGTACCTGAATCTCTCTAGACATTAAGACTTTCCTTGTCTTTCTAGCCTTGTTCTCAAGAAATTTGCTTCAATGGACCTTGAATATACACTAAACCTCTTAGTACTGACCTAAAATCCTCTTACATGTGTTATACCATGTCAAAACACATTTACCATCCTCATATCATACTTCTCTACTCCATAATCCATGTCACTAAGGAAAACTCCATGCACAAGGATTTGGAATATGCCTAGAATGAGTTGATTCAATAAAAACTTCACATGAGCATACCGTGATGACCACTTACAGAAACTTACACCTCTTACACATCATATGGAACATGTTTTACCTCATGAATACATTAAAACAACTTGGGAACTCACCTAAAACATGTAGCTTGCTTAACCATGCACTAGGACTCCATGACAAGACTACAAGATTGGACACTACCAATCAACCTTTAGACTTGACTATAAATAACACCTCATGGAGGCACATATGACTCCTAGAATCCCTTTTCTATCAATGACCTTTGACATCAATGACATCACCATAGACATAAATGACAACAATATTCTTCATTTTTGATATTCAAATTGATGTTAAGATTAAGAGTAACTTCTTCCATCCAATCATGACAAATAACATGGGTAGGCGAAATTAGTGACTCCTTAAATTTACTCCATCCATATTGAGTTGTTTATTTTTTTAACATATTCACTTGCATTTTTTTAAATTTATTTAGCATAAAATTATTTGCTTTCCTATGTGTTGAGTACAATCTCAACATCTTCACTACACTGCTCACTATTTTGCACCTCTAAATTAATTGTACCTAACCTTAGCATGTTTTTTGCTACATATGATTCATCTTAATTAGATATGTTATAAGTTTTGCTAGGTGTCATGTCCTCATCCAAGGCATTTGGATTAAGAGGCCATATACCTGTCCTCTTGAAAAATGCTTTAATATTTTTAGGTGAAAGAGCCTTTTTGAGATCCCTACTCCCCAATGTAGCTAATTCTAACCTTTTACATATATCCCATGTTTTTCAAGTAGCTACTTGTATCTCTCCTTTTTAAGGTAAATTTTTTATCAAAAATACACCGACATATAATGGTGGTAGTTTGTGAGAAGTGTATGTTGGTAATGTAAGTAAATTGATTCCCAAACTCTTTACCTCTTGAATTATTCCTAGGGTCACATGAGAACCGTGACCATAAAAAATCAATAAATGCATATTGGTTGGAGACACACCACTAGGTACGAATGTTACAAAATGATGAAACCATTTCATGAATAACTCCTTTATCATCCATGCATGAGGTTGTGTTGCTTTATGCAAGCACCAGCACATAACTTGGTACACAATTTTGCAATGGCTTCTTACCTTTGAAAAGATAGAAACCATGGATGCTTTTTCCAACAACATTCACACAACATAATATGGTAATCAATTCTATGCTTTTTGGGATTATGTATGGGACACTTCTACTTCCCCTTCTAGAAAACACTCTCATAACATAATTTCTTCCTTCTTGTAAGCCAATTTCATCACATATTTTTCTTGGCCCATATAAGTTAGCTTTATAAACACATGACAAATTCAAATAGAAATAATTAAAAATAGCTACCCTTATACTTACTAATCTATCTGTATCAAGGCCTTTTGTTGTCCTCAATATTAAATATGGATGTCTTCTTTTAAAACCCGCCCACCATTATTTTCTAGGGTACTTATCGACATTAAAATTTTCCTCCGTAATTTCTATTTTATTAATGTATATATTAGGAATAGGATGTTGTTAAGTATAATTAGTTGTGGCTTCCAATAGAAGATAACGTGCATGACCGTCATTACGGTGCCACCAATAATGTAGAGTACGATGTGATCAAAGTACAATAGGAATGTTGTAAAAAAGTAAATATTTGTCGTAAGTGGTCCGGTAATGTTAAAATGTCAAAGTTGGGATAAGTAGAGAAGTAGGGTCTACATGATTAGGAATTAGAAATATTATATTTGTAATAAGGACAAAGAGTGATGTCATAAATATTTTGTATATTTTTATTTGTGTAAAAGTCTAAAAGGTGGAACCCGTGAGATGATAAGGTTTATCTTATCTTAGAAGATAAGCCTACATGTAAAGGCAAGAGTTTAGGCATGGAATATGATTGGCCGGAAGAGATTTCCTATCCTATCTTAGAGATAAGGTGGCTAAGCCTCGAATTCCTATAAATAAAGAGGCCACCCCCTCATTTTAGCATAGAAGAAGTAGTGAGAAATATTGTATGAGTAATGTGTAAAGGAAGCCATCATTTTGAAGGTGTGTTAAAAGCCATTAAGAGGTGTAATTGTGAAGTTTCTCCCATAGTTATTGTTTGAAGGCGAGTGAAGCTAATAACACTTGAAAACCTCATGGGTGAGATTGTAACAATTTCATGTTGATATTATAATTTACACTGATATTTCAGATTTATCATTATTCTTTCTTATCATAGTCTATGGTATTCTTGTGTTATGTTTGTTGTGTTTCTAGATTACATCCACCAAACTAAGAGATGTGCATTAGTTAATAATCATAGCACGAGGAGTTCCCGGTGAAGAATTATCATAGTGCTGGATTGGTGTTGACATTTTGGTTCCGTTGCCGGAACCATTCCTCGTTGGTGGATTTTCTGGAGAAATATTCCCACTTAGTGAGGGTAACCTTGTTTTTACTTGTGCATAGTAGTATTACCATGGTAAAGTCTACTTTTTACCATGAATAGTATTTACCGCATGATAAAGTCACTTTTTACCATGAATAGTATTTACCACATTAACTTCACTTTTTACTATGAATAGTGTTTACCACAGTAAAGTCATTTTTTATTCGAGTAAGTCAAGTTTTACCATAGTTTACCATGGTCATTTCTATTTTCTATTATAGTGATTCCAATTATTTATGCACATAGGTCTTGTTGATTGTACTTGTGGGTTGGTATTTCATTGTGGTTACTTTTGGAAATGGGGAAGATTCCTATTTTTTCAGCTCAATCTAATGAAGATGCTTCCTCTTTCATTCAAGAGTTTAAACGATCTTGTATTTGTAATGGCCTTATAAGAAGGGAACAATGGACTGAATTTTTTCCTACCTTTTTAGATGGTTTAGCCCTTAGGTGGTTTGAAACACTAGGTGATAATGTGAAAAACTCATGGGATTTATTAACTAAAAGTTTTCTTGAAGAATTTGGTGAACAATAAAAATATGTAGATCTCATGATCGATATCACAAAGCTAGCCCAAGGAGAGAAGGAGAAGATAAGGGATTATCATGCTCATGTTCTAGAGCTAAGGAGGAAGCTCGATGCCCAAATCCGGAAGGAAGGATTAGCGGATGGGTTAATGAATGGCGTGGATAATCTCCTCTATAAGCACTTAATTCTTGGGATGAAGCTAGAGATCAGACAACGAGTGAAGTATGACCACCCAGCTACCATTGAACAAGCAAAGGAGATTGCAAGAAGGCAAGAAGAAAGCATGGAAGAGGAGCCCAAAGAAATTGTTGCTAAAGTAGAGCCTACACCGGCACACCTTTGGTTCGAATCCACAACCACTCTCGGTGAGCACAAATCTTTCTCCTAGTACATCTACTTGTATGAAGATCTGCTCAGAAAATGGTTCGATTAACTATTAATCTTCTTGAGGAAAATAATTTGTTCTCGGGAGGAGATAGAGGTCCAAAAAGAAATATTTTGAAGTTGTATGTTATGGTTGTTATAAAAGGGTCATTATAAGTATAATTGTCAGATAGAGCTTCTACATCTGGTACAGAGAGATAATGATAAAGGAAAGCACCTATGAATTATTTTGATGTAGTAGATAAGAGCATAAATAATGAAGTAGATGTGTTTATAACAAAAAGAAAGAAAGAAAAAGATAACAAAGATGGAAATGATCCTAAGAAGATGAAAGGAGAAACTAGTAAGAAACATAGGAGAAGAAAGTTGGGTGTGCGGGATTTTACGATTTCACGGGGACAAGGACCATACTCCATCTTAGATGATCTGTCCAAAGGCCTCGCAAATATTACATATGGTCAACTCTTGGCTATGTCTTCGAGAAGAGGCGGGAGCTGCGAAGTGGACTCAATGCTCAACGAAGGAAGGAGGTTGAGGTCCCTGTTTTGGAAGCCAAAGGCGGATCCTATGCCCCACAAGATGAGGTATTATGTAATGGTATTTCAATTCATGATGTATTAGTTGATGGAGGTGCTGTCAGTTAATGTAATGACCGAGTCTATAATGAATATGTTGGGTTTAAAAATTGATCGCCCCTTAACACTTATGTTAAGGTCATTAAATAAAGGAAAAACTAAACCGAGAAGGTGTAGTTCAAATTGGCAATATTTGTTATGGGTGTTGTATGTGTGGTAGACTTTCGGGTGATGAAAAATGGTGATTTTTGCATACCCAATGTTGTTGGGAAGACCATGGCTAAGGAGAGTTCATGTAAAAACTCTTGGAATGAAGGCTTCATGACACTTAGATGTGGTAGAGAGAGGGTGAAGATAATCGTGATACCTCGGCATCATAAGGTAGAACTGTGGATTCAAGTGATGAAACTGATGATTGGACATCCTCTGATTACTCGAGTAACAGTGAAGTGGACATTGAAGATGAAGAAAGTGAGGTTAATGTTTCGGTCATGGATATCCTTTTAGTCACACCGACTCATGATCCCATAAAATTATCTGAAGAAGAAATTGATGATCGTCTCCAACAAATAAAGATTGGTGATGATGTGATGGAGAGTGAGAAGGAATCCTACCTCCAGCTCTTTTGAAGGTACATACACATATTCACTTTTGATTACAAGGAACTCCATCAAGTAAGTTGGGTAGAACATTCTATTGAGCTGGTAGATGGTGCTAAGCCCATAAAGAAAATGCCATATAGAATGAATCCTAATTTTTCCAAGACTAAAAAGAAGAAATAGATAAGTTTCTTGATGCGGGATTTATTTTTGCTTGTGGAGAATTCAGAATGGGTTTCTCCCATTGTGATCTCAATAAAAAGAATGGGAAGCTACGCATTTGTGTTGATTATAACAAGCTCAATAAGGCAACAAAGAAGGATCATTACCCTCTTCCATTCTCGAGATCATATTTTGGGCGGCGAAGTAGGCTAGCCGAGTGCTATAGTTTTCTTTGATGGATATAGCGGATATAACTAAGTTCGTATAGCGAGAGAAAGATCGGTTGAAGACCACGTTCACCACTCCTTGGGAACGTTTGCTTATAGAGTTATGCCTTTTGGGTTGTGTAATGCTCCAAAACGTTCCATGACACTTGATGAATAGGGTGTTTGAACCTTACATTGGGAACTTCATCGAGTATTTTACGGATGATTTTGCATCTATGGGAGCAAGATGGACCACTGCACTAGATGGAGACAACATTTCAAAGGTTAGATGAAGCACAAGCCTCAATAAACCCTCAAAGTGTGTCTTTGGATGTTCTAAAGGCATTTTGTTAGGGCATGTTGTATCCAGAGATGGTATTGGTATTTGATCCTTATAAAGTTTCAAAAATCAAAGAGTTACCATTTCCTATGAATAGAAGTAAGTTGAGACCATTTTTAGGCCATGTGGGTTACTTTAGAAGGTTCATCAAGAATTTCTCAAAGATTACACATACCACTAACCGATTCTTGAAGAAGGATGTTACTTATGAACTAGGAAATAAGGCACATGAAGCTTTTGAACAAGCTCGAGGAAGCCTGGTGTCTTCACTGTTTTAAAGAATCCAGATTGGAGCAAGCCATTCATTGTGTACACTGATGCCTCGAGATGCAGCACTAGGAAGTACTCTTTGAGCCAAAAGGATGAAAATGGGAATGGTCATCCAATTTACTTTGGGAGCGAACAAATGAGCAGTCTTTGAGGTAAATTATACAACAAAAAGAGGCTCTAGCTATCATTTTTGCTAAAAGAAGTTTAGAAATTACTTGCTAGGGAAGAAATTTATAGTTGTAACAGATCATCGAGATCTAAAATATATTGTAAATAAGCCTAACCCATCGGGGAGGATAGCAAGATGGATAATTTTGCTACAAGAATTTGAATTTGATATTATAAATAGGCCGGAAAAAAAACATGTCAATGCGGATGCACTCTCTCGAGCCTATGATGGTTTAGGTTCACCTTGTGATGATGATGATTTCCCGGATGCAACATTGTTATCTCTTGACACTTTCCCTAGTGAATACATAGATATTTGGAATTATCTAAATGAATTCAAGTTTCTG
The DNA here is from genome assembly GCA_018340775.1 of Taxus wallichiana var. yunnanensis. Classification (NCBI taxonomy): domain Eukaryota; kingdom Viridiplantae; phylum Streptophyta; class Pinopsida; order Cupressales; family Taxaceae; genus Taxus; species Taxus wallichiana. The sequence continues at coordinate 166,402,365 of CM031233.1, read as the reverse complement.
ATGGTGCCAATGCAAAGACTAAGAGGAAGATTACTCAAGCCGATCGTCCATATTCTATTCTGCATGGAGTATTATTTCAAATAGGACCTAATGGACGATACTGAAGAGGGTAGTTGGACGTGATCAAGGGAAGGAGCTGATAGAAGAATTCCATAATGGTACATGTGGAGGACACTTCTCAGACAACTTACAACAAGAAGGATTTTGGACGCGAGTTATCACCGCCCACTCTTTTTAGATATTGTTATAATTATTGTAATACATGTGATATTTGTCAAACACATGGTAACCGTAAGACTTCATCAGCTCCATTATGTCCTATTCTTCCACTTGGTCCCTTTGAAAAGTGGGGAATAGACATTGTAGGTCCACTTCCAACTACATCACACCAAAATAAGTATATTGTAGTTGCCACAGATTATTTAACCAAGTGGGTTGAAGCTAGGCCATTGAAAACAACTTCCATGGATGAAGTGGCAAGGTTCATATATGAACACATTGTCACTAGATTTGGTTGCCCATTAGAAATTGTAACAGATCAAGGAAGCCACTTCATTAATGAGGTGGTAGAAGCCTAGTCAATAAGTTTTCTATTAAGCATAGGAAGGCAACAACATACAAGCCAAGCACAAATGGACAGGTGGAATGAACAAATTTTTTTGTGTTGTGTCAAATTCTAGCAAAAGATGCAGCCTTGCAGGTACATAAGTGGGATAAAAGGATTCATGCAACATTGTGGGCATATAGGGAAACATCAAAGTCAGCAACAGGATACTCCCCATTTCAGTTGGCTTATGGCATTGATCCAATTCTTCCTATTGAGTTTGATATTCCCACTGTGAGAGTTATGAAAAATGAAAGGATGGATGAAAATGATTCAATAAAAGAAAGGTTGGTACATCTTCATTTGTTAGAGGAAATGAGGAAATAGCGAAGGATACATGCTATAATAAGAAAATGAAGCAGAAGGAATACTTTGATCAAAAGATCCATTGGTCTCCATTTCATGTGAATGACTTGGTTCTAGTATATGATTCCAGATACAAAAAAAGAAGACAAAAAATTTCTTCCAAAATGGATGGGCCCTACAAAATAGCAACTGTGCATGAAAATGGTACATATCAGTGGAGGAATTGGATGGTACTCCCATTAAAAATGGGTCAACCATGAAAAGTTAAAGATTTTCCAAGCACCAACTTCAGAATGTCCATAAGAGTCTACTCTGAGGACGGAGTAGAAGTTAGGAAGGGGGAAAATGTCGACATTAAAATTTTCCTCTGTAATTTCTATTTTATTAATGTATGTATTAGGAATAGGATGTTGTTAAGTATAATTAGTAGTGGCGTCCAATAGAAGATAACGTCACACAAGTGTCGATATGGTGCCACCAATAATGTAGAGTACGGTAACAGTCAAAGTACAATAGGAATGTTGTAAAAAGTAAATATTTGTTGTAAGTGGTCCGGTAATGTTAAAATGTCAAAGTTGGGATAAGTAGAGAAGTAGGGTCTCCATGATTAGGAATTAGAAATATTATATTTGTAATAAGGACAAAGAGTGATGTCATAAATATTTTTTATATTTTATTTGTGCAAAAGTCTAAAAGGTGGAACCCATGTGAGATGATAAGGTTTATCTTATCTTAGAAGATAAGCCTACATGTAAAGGCAAGAGTTTAGGCATGGAATATGATTGGCCGGAAGAGATTTCCTATCCTATCTTAGAGATAAGGTGGCTAAGCCTTGAATTCCTATAAATAAAGAGGCCACCCCCCTCATTTAGCATAGAGAGAAGTAGTGAGAAATATTGTATGAGTAAGTGTGTAAAGGAAGCCATCATTTTGAAGGTGTGTTAAAGAAGCCATTAAGAGGTGTAATTGTGAAGTTTCTCCCATAGTTATTGTTTGAAGGCAAGTGAAGTTAATAACACTTGAAGAACCTCATGGGTGAGATTGTAACAATTTCATGTTGATATTATAATTTACACTAATATTTCAGATTTATCATTATTCTTTCTTAGCATAGTCTATGGTATTCTTGTGTTATGTTTGTTGTTGTGTTTCCAGATTACATCCACCAAACTAAGAGCTGTGCATTAGTTAATAATCATAGCACGAGGAGTTCCCAGTGAAGAATTATCATAGTGCCGGATTGGTGTGGCAGTTACCATCTATGAATGGGGTGGACCTAGATTCACATATTTGTGCCATATATGCTTTATGTTGTGAGATTTTTAACCCATGACCCATATCAGCCATTTCATGATGTCATCACACCAACTCAAACTCTTCCTCTTTATTAAGAATTATGGGGAGGGATTTTTTCTTGGTGATTATACCCAATAACTAGGAAGTAAGTGTTCTCGGAGGTGTAACTCACTTTTTGCCGCATTGTGTGTTGAGGAACCATTTTCTTCAACTTATTTGATGACATTATTCATGTTGGTCTCATCCCAATCTCCACGTATTCTAATTTTTTGTTGATGCCCCTCCTGTGATTTAGACAGATTGTATCTTGTAGTTTTGGACCATTATTGACATTCTCATCTTCATTTGGTTCACTCAATGGAAATATAACCCTTATGTTGGCACGAGAAGGGGAACTCTCTTGATTGATAATTTTATCCATCTGTTAGTAATAAATACCTACAAAAATACAAGAAGAAAGGAATATAATCAATGCAACTTGAAGTAATATGAAAAGAAAATGTTGTTTTTAACAAGTTTTGAAAAATAAAAATATGATAAATTAAAATTAAAGTATTTATTATATGAATAACTATTATTGACATGATATTCATTATCTATTTCACTTTCATATACAAGCATAAAATAAGAAGATTAGTTATACATGTATATAACTATTTCTCATTTTCTATGTGTATATGAAAATTATATAATTAATATATATATTGTTGTCCTATGTGTTTTAGCAAGGATAAAATTTACTTGAAAATAGGAACAACTTTACCCTAGTGTCAAATGTTTTCATTGTAACCCTTCCCGACACCTCTCAAAGTCAGCCCATCCCCTGTGTATGGCTTATCCCTTAGTTTTATAATGTTAGTATCTCTAGTCTCACCTCAACCATGTGTTAAAAATGAGAAAACAAGTCTAAATGATTCTTTCAAGATAGTATCTTTCAAGGTGGATTTTTCAGCAAGCTTGGGTATGGCTATTTCTAGCCTTCCTAAAGCGGTACAAATTCTACTGAGCCAAATTAAAAGACAAAATTCATCAAGGAGGTGAATTCATGAGACAGGATCATTGTGTAAACAAATTTAGGAATATTTAGGAAAGATTTGAAGGTTTAGGATTCAATCCAAAAAGTGGATTTTTGAGGCCGAAGGAGCTTGCACTGTGAAAGAGCACCTGAGCTTTGGGAGATGATTACGAGAAGATCGAGAATGATTTGGAGGTTAAACAAAATATCAATGGAAATATAATTCAAATCCCTACATGGTGGTAATCTCATATTTTTCACAACACCCATACCTTGCTTTCCATAACTCATTCTTTGCATAATTGGCATTCCCGGTCAAAAATCCCATTTTTGAGAAGTTTTAAAGATGAATAAGACCTTGGTATCCATTCCATACTTCTAAAAATATTTTATCCAGTCAAATTCATATAAATAAGTGTCAAAAACTCATTGAGGAGCTCACGATAGGTCATGTTCAAGTCTCCGCCCAACGTACAGTTTCGATACTTAGTCATTTTCTCACGGTGCCACGTGGCGGCATGAGGATAAGGTGTACATTTTGTGTCCCTTTGTCCCTCTTCAAGGGAAATGGGGTCAGAAAAATCCCCCCACCTTTTGCCTCATGGACCCTCAACATGACCATGAGGAGCATAGATAAGTACTTTTACTAGATTTTCTAGCCCCGCTCCAACTTCCACATGCGTGCCACTTGTCCTCATGAAGAAGAGGCAAATTTTTTGTGTCCTCATATCCCACTCCAAGGGGAAAAGGGGGCAGAAAATAAGCCCACCCCACCTTAGGTGTTCCATCATGTGACACTGGAGACCTCAGTGAAACACTCTTGGCCAAATTTTGAGCCCCCTCTCCTCGCTCCGCATGCTTTCCAAGTGTCACCTCTAGGATGAGGCACAATTTTGGTGTCCCCTTTCCAATTATAATAGGAAAAGGGATCATAAAAATGCACCCCCTTCCATGCTTCCACCAAGACACTCATGTGACCAAAAATTGACCCCGAGAGCTAAAATTAAGCACTTTTCTCATTTTCCCTCACTTGTGCATGTGTGCCATGTGTCACCCTAGGGATGAGGTGAAATTTTGGTGTCCCCTTGTCTAGTTCCCAAGGGAAAAGAGGGGAAGAAAAATATGCCCCCTTCCTCTCTCCTTCTAAGACCTTTAAATACCATAATTAGCCATTTTTCTCACTCCTCCACATTTCTCCATTTTCACCGAACTACGGTGAAATTTTTACACAAATTCCTCCGTCACCATTTTCAATTCATATCCATTCTCAAATGATTCCTTTTTTCAAAGAGATTTCACAAAAAATAACAAATTTTAAAGACTCATGGAGTGTTTTCACTAGATTGACTACTTTGTCCATGAGAATGAAAAACTCATATCTAAAAAACTAGGGCACGGTTTGATGTGAAATTTTTGCTTCTTTCACCATTTTTAGAGGCCATAAAAACCCAGGTGGTGGATTTCACATGCATGGAAAAAAAAATCGGTGAAGAAACCCTCATTTCCTTGCACCAAATTTTAAAATTTTATTTCTTGCTACTCCAAAGATCGGTTTGCGATGAAAATTCATATGTGAGACGAGAAAGAAAAACCCATATCAAAAAGATAATTTCATTGAAATATGATTTCAGGAAACCAACTTTCTAAACATAGTAATTCTAACATGAGCACTTACTATTTTTAGTAAACTTCCATAGTGACCAAAAGTTTCAAAAGTGGTGTGCACAGGAACATCTAGAAGAATAAACAAGGTGACCAGAAGGTGGAAAAGGGTAAAAATAATAATCTTCTATATATAGTAAACTTTCATTCCAGTGCAAACTTGTGTCATCATCAGTCATGAGATTTGAATTTACATCTTTTCACATCAAGATAGTTGGTGGTGACCGTCTCTTTGGAGATCTCTTCATGAAAACGCTAAAAGGAACGATGTGATAACTTGAACGAAGCCAAGAACATAGATGCTAATCAAACACCACGATCAATAAGATGAAAGCAACTCACCGAAATAACTTTACATAAAACCTTTGCAAACAAATGAGCAACAATATCATATATTATTATGGAACTCAATAAAATACAATGAGAATGGGCCTTGCTTATATATGCGAGGAATAACAATCTAAGAACCGAGTTAAGGTCATAGATTAAGCCATAAATCATGGAAAAAACTAGTCATCAAAGAACTAGTCAAGTCCATAGATTTATGAGAGAACTAGACATCAAGATTCTAGTCAATACCATAGATCTAGGAAAGAACTAGTAAATACCATAGATCAAGGAAAGAACTATACCTAACAACTAGATAATATCTCTTACTATCTAAATAAATCAAAATAAATATCCACACACATAAGTGGGTGAGGATAAATACAATAAAGGTAAATAAATTACCTTGGTGAACATGAGCTAAGGTAAATACCCTACTCTAAAAAATGCAAATGATAAATTAATGCTTATGGAGGAGTGAAAGGTGAATTTTGATTCACACGGGTTGATTCCTAATTTTGGTCATCCATGACCTCAGGACGATAGGATTGTCATGGTTGCATTGTCTTAGTAGTTTCTTCAAAGTAATATAAGTGCTCTGTGTTTTGTAATGTTTGTTTCATGTTGTCAAAAGATAATTCTTCATTTTTTTCAATGGTGTACTCATCAGTGCTCATCACTTACCTTCTTGGTGTGTATGGGAAAGTACATCATTTGAGGAGTAAGCTTTATCAATGGAGCATGGCAAGGATAGTAGAGGATCATCACGAGCATTGTTTGTAATTCATCTTGAATTCATATCAAGAAATATCAACATTGTTTTTAAATACTCATTTGATGTTCCAAGGTGTCTATGTGTCATATATAAGGGGTAGATTGTGATCATCATCCAATAAGGACAAAGTGTTCAAAGTAGACTTCATTAGAGCTTCTCATCGGTGTATCAAGTCCTCACCTAACTCCTTTAGTGCATATCTTCATCAAAGATGGAGGCATCTTCATCCATGCTTTAGATCATTTCTTCTTCCCTCTCTTCTCTCATTCTTCCTCCTCTTCTCTCCCCCTTTCTAATTCTTCATTGTGAGCAATCATGACATTCATCATATTTACTTAAATGTGACTATAGTCAAACATTGTAATAAGTCACTCTTAATTAATAAAAGGGGACTTAAATTCATCCCTAAGGATTCGAAAAGTCACATGTTATGAGGGACATATGAATGGTCATGTGGGGTAGGTGAAGAGTCGTCCTAAAATCTATAAATTGTAATGAATTCCCCATTCTTAAGGGTTGTCAATTTTGTATGCTTATGAGAGATTACTACTTGTGAAGAAACAAAAGAGATAGATATTTCCTCTTTGTTCACCTCTATGTTCTTCTATTTCTCACTATGTACAATTTTTCCAAAGCATCAATGAAGAAGAAAGGAGTTTCATACATTTTTTGATGAGAAGATTATTGAAACTTTGTGTTCTTAATCTTATCTTGTCTTGTTTTCAATTACAAAGTTATTTTCCTTCTATATCTATGTGTGTTGAAGTACTCTGATTAATGGTTGTAGGCATATTATTTTCTACCTAAAATATTAATCCCCTCCTCTTTTTTCACACTCCCTTCCTTACTCTCTTAGAAAATTTCCCCCTTGCAAGAAATTGCAATATTTTGCCATAGGTTCACTGGAGTGTCCCTGTGTGATCCCCGACCTATTTGGCCAACCCAAAACATTTAGTTTATGGTTAGATTAGTTACATTCAATAATGGGAGTTGCGTCATTCAATGCAGAGGGTGTAACCCCATGAATGTTGGTGGAGATACCTAATTTTCCAACCTAAAAATTTTCTCGCCAACAATTTTTGGCACCCATCGTGGGGCAAACTTGGCAGCAATATGCACCCAAAATACAAATCACAAGAAAATACAAAAAGGAAAAAAATGAAAAACTAAAAACAAAGATATTTGATTGAAATCCATTACTACAAAACTCACTGTTGATCCATGTGAATGAATCTTCATATTCCATAGTGTCTTTTCGTATTCCCATTGCAATATTTTCCCAAAACTAGCTAAAAGGAGATATACCATGATGAATAGGCTGAGAGGAGTTGTTGATCCCAATTTTGAGGCTTTATAAAACCCACAAGAAAAGGTCAGAGATAACCCATACTATTTCTCTCAAGCTTCATCCCCATTTGATTCTTCAAGTGGTTCACCGAAATAATCTATCCGGACCCCTTTCGATACTCTAAAAAATCCTTTTGTTTCTCCTACCTTCCACCCACCATTGAACATTGAATTCCCTAGTGAAGGAGAATAAGAATCAGAAGAAGAATTGGGAGAAGAATTTGTAGAAATGGAAGCTGAAGTAGAAGAAATAATGGTGGATGAAGAAAGATAAAGACCTCAACCCATTGTTCTATGGGGAAGAAATACAGTCTACTTGCTCTTGCATATCCTCTTCATGAGTTGCCATGAGATTCAAGGGTAAAATTTTCTAAATTTCAAGGGAAATGGCTCACAACTCCTAGAAGAACATGTAATTTCCTTCTTCACTTTGGATATGGTGTGTTGGGTGTCGAACACAAGGATGTATCTATCAAATTGTTCATGGAGTCCTTACGGAACAAAGAGGTAGAATGATTTTACCTCCTACCTGCTAGATCAATTACTTGCTGGGATGACATCAAAAATTGCTTTGAATACTAATTCAAGTCTATAGAATACTTCCAAGACCTTTTATTACAACTAGTACATATGAAGAAAGAATCTAATGAAGGCATGAGGGATTTCATAGCAAGATATAAAATGTTACTCAAAAGGATACCTCCTGAAGATGTGATCTCTGATGAAAACATAAAGAGTTTCTTTATCGATGTTCAATTATCGGAGGTAGGATTCATCCTTTGAATATGTTTACCGAGGAAATTTGTAGAAGTTCAAAATATTTCCATTAAAGTAGAATATGACCTCATCATATCCGAAATATTAAGAACCCTTCAAAGGGTAAGGTCCAACATCCCAAAGACGAGAGAACATATCCATTATTGCAAGCTAGTAAATGAAGTGACATTATTGAAAGGGAAATTTTCCAATGAGAATCCCATAAAATTCCCAATAGAATTTAGATTATAGGATCACCCTAAAGGATTTCCTTGGAGGCTCTACCATCGAATGCAAGTTGCGAGAACTCAAGAAGATGAAGAAGGACTTGAACAAGAAAGTGAAGATAATTGTTTTATAGAGGTTTAAGAAGTAAATAATGATGATCAAATCATATTCCATGAGTATTTTGGAGGTGATGAATATGATCACAAATATGCACCTAGTCTCTCATATGCAGTGTTCACTGCCCCTCGGTCTCAAAGGGAGCTTCTTCCTCCATTGTTCTATGAAGAAGAAGGTTAAAGACCCTCCTATGGAGACTCTACCAAAGAAAATAATCAATCTAGGATCCCCACTTCCACCTTCCATAAAGTATACATTGGAGAAACCTTACCATGTGGCAAGTAGAGGTCACCTTCTAGTCCAGTAAGTCTTTAAAGGCCCCTTATAATTCTAAGCCTATTTATACAAAACCTATTCCTCAAAGAGCCTCTAATGCATCTTTAAAGTAAAATTATTTCTCCCAAACATATACTCCCACCTCCAATCCTATCCTAACTCCAAAATAAGTGTCTTCAACCCCTTTCCTACATTTTCTCCATTCCATTACGTTAGAAAATGCAAACAAGGCCAAAGTTCAAATTATGAAATTAAATATTTTCAACACACCTGGGCAATTCAAGAGGTTTGTCGATGTTGTCAGTGGTATCCCAAAATCTAACTATGTAAATCCCAATCCTAAAGGCTTACTACCAAGCACCACCTATGCCTCCTACATAGAACATGTTTTCCATGAGTGCATCAAATCACGATAAGATCGACCCTTTATATGTTTCCATTTTTGTTGGAAGATACCAATTAAATAATTGCATAATACATTCAGGTGCTTGATAATTTGATCCCTATAAAGGTGGCCAATGCTCTTAGAATCACCTTGACATGAACCAGTGGCCCGTGTTACTCCATGGAATCAAACGATGTTCCACTTATTCAAACATCAATGATGCAAATATGGATCTCACCAAATTCTCGAGATAACAAAGTGTCAATGACTATTTTGGTGGTGGACATTCTAGATTCATTTGGAATTTTAGTAGGTAGAAGCTTCTACCGAGACTTGGGAGGAGAAATCAAGATGAATTGTTATTTTATAACCATCTCGATTAAAGGAGATATGGAGAAGTAACTTACTTATGAAAAAGATGAGGTACACAGTGCAAAAGTCGGAAATTTGGAAACTAATGTTTTAAACCAAATTAGTGGGAAAATGAATCATTTTTTAAAAGCGAAAAGAGGATGAGATTATCATCTTGATAGGATGAAGCATCCCTTTTTGAAGATGTGTGTGATATTGAAGAAGTGTTGATAAATTTTGAGTTGCAAAAGGACAGCCCTAAGTTTTCGATGATGCAAGCCACGAAGAAGAGGAAGTGGTTCTTAATGAATTTCAAGCGAAAAAATCAGCTGACATGTTCCCCCATGATGAGGAGGTGTTCTCATTCCCATTTGGAGATGAATATTTTCTTGATCCTGTCATCCATGAAGAAGAAATGTTGACTTATGATGAGCCTTTGAAAGGTTTGAAAGAAGACTTTGTGCAAGAACTCCCGAGGGATTCAAAGAAACGAAAGATCTTGAACTAAATCTTAAAATCCTAATCCAAGTTATGGATCTTTAAGACATGTGTGAAGTGAATTCATAATTCTCCACCAATTTGAAATTTGGTCATGATGAAATAAAGTAAGATGGAAAATATGATGTCCCCCTGAGCTAGTGGTCGATGAATGTAATGATGAAATTGAAGTTTTCTCTTTTCCATTCAAAGAGGAAGATTCTTTATATGATGAAAAAATTGAAATAAAGATTTTGAAGTCCTTAGAGTTGAGGGTCCCCTTGAAAAAGAAGTAATGGAATACCACGAGCTCCGAGATAATGAAGAAATCCCTCCAATTGTTTACCTTGAATTTCAAAATGAAGATTCCTCAAATGAAGGTGAAGGTGAGCTTTTGGAAATTTCAAAGGACTCTACGTGTAAGAAATCTTGAGAACCACAAAGGTATGGAAAATCCTGAGATAATTTTAGACATCTTGACTCATGTCATGTCAGTTGTGCAAGAGAGGTATGAGGTTATTTCTAATTCATCACTCTATTTCTAAACACCTCATAATGAGATAGATGAATTCAAGGCTTTCAAGAATTTTTTTCAATAAACATGAATGTGGGAAAGAAGAGAACTCGAAAATTCAAACAAACCAATCAAAAATCAGTCTTGGGAAATGATGAGATGAAAAATAATAAATCAAAGTGAGGTGGGTGAACACTTTGAATGATATTAGCATTATGAAACTGATTTCAAAGACAATAAGAGCAATGAACTCTCTTAAGCGGAGCTCGAGGCATCAAAAGGATCATATAGGCTCACCCCTCCCAAGTATATAGCTAGTCATAAAATCAACTAGTTGTCATAATCAGTTGAGGAAGGGAGGTTATTTTCTTAAACCATTGAATGCTTTCAAAACATCATCATTCGGTGTTTCCCCCTTGAAGGTAACTTCAATTGAAAAGTGCTACTGATTAAATTGAGTTTTGCCCCGTATTTTACCATAGGTGATTGAGGTGTGTGTTTCCTTTCCCGTTATGTGCATTATTTTCCTTTTTTTGTGTGTTGTGTGTTTCCTTTTGTTTTGTGTTTGTGTGTACTCCTTTATAGCTATATGTTTTTATAGCTCTAAGCCCAACTTCGATAAGGCCCCACAATTTGATAAGGCACTATTACAATATAAGTTTCTAGAGTTCCTACTCATCTCTTCATCACTTCATTTGATCCAAAATAAGTCCCCAAGTGAGAGCCGAGTTGTTGCCATGTGTTTTATGTGGCGGGAAAAATTCACTTGAAAATAGGACAACTTTACCTTGGTGTCAAAACAATTCATTTGAACCCTTCCTCGACACCTCACCCAGAGTCATTCCATCCCCTATGTTAGGTTTATCCCTCTATTTTATAATGTTAGTATTTGTGGTCTTACCCCCTCCCATGTGTCAAAAGGACAAAAAAATTCTAAATGATTCTTTCAATATAGTATCTTTCAATGTGGATTTTTCAGCATGCTTGGATGTGACTATTTCCAACCTTCCTCAAGCAGTACACATGCACCGGAGCTGAATTTTTTTCCAAGAGTTGTGGAGCTCAATTACTTCAAATTAGCTTGCAATATTAAACTTATTGGAAAACACAGATTTTCATAAATGACATTGGTTATGAAGGACCAACATCATTCACCTATGACCGAAACATCGGTTAGGGATAAGCTTTTACAATGATTCTTTGGTTACCTTTGTGTGAGATGTTTTATTTAACTCATGGGAATTAGATCTATTTTTGTATTAAAGTAGATATATTGATTGTAATTGCATATGACAAACATCGGTTAGGCTAAGTACCCTAAGTTTGTATACACCTATATATATATTTAATGAAAGATAGGGTTTAGAAGTAAGGATTAGAAGAAGTTGATGATTATTGTGAAAATAATTGTGAGAGCGAGAATTCTTGGAGAAGAAGCAAAAGCTTGAGAGAAATAAAGTACTGTAGATATGAGAGGTGTGGAAGATTATAAATCTTCATTGTATATCTTCTGAAAGCTTTGGATAATATATTGGCTTGTTTCTTGGTGGATGTAGCCCACATTGGGTGAACCACGTTAAATATGGCATTGATTTATATCTCTTGTTTTGTATATTTTCTCTAGTAGAATATCCACTTTTATTTGCATGCATGCTTAGATTTGATATATAATCTATACACCCTTGTGCTAACCCCAACAATTGGTATCAATGCTTTGTTTAAGGGTTTTGTGTGTTGACATATTTACTCATAAAGGGTTTTCTAATTGAGTGGGAGCTATAAAAATGGTAAAGAAAACAAATACAAGGTAGAGAAGTTTGACGGCCAAAATTATCAATTATGGAAGATGTGGATTGAGGATTATTTATATTAAAGACATTTGTACTTACCGTTAGATGAAACATCTAGACCTATGAAGATGACTGATGAAGAATGGAAAATTCTTAATAGAAAGGCTTTGGGATCTATAAGATTAATCTTGACAACATCCGTGGCTTCCAATATTACAGAAGCAACATCTACGGTAGAGTTAATGAAATCTCTTGCTAATTTATATGAAAAACCTAGTGCTTCAAATAAAGTTTATTTGATGAAGAAACTATTTAGTTCTAAGATGCATGAAGGTGGATTTGCATCTATTCATTTGAATGATTTGAGATATATTGTAAATCAGTTAAAATCGGTTGATATTCTATTTGATGATGAAGTGAAAACACTTATATTCTTATGTTTTTTCCACGATAGTTGAGATAACTTGGTAATAGTTGTTAGTAATATATCTACTAATAATATTTTGAAGTTTAATGATGTGGTTAGTATAATATTGAATGAAGAAATTCGTAGGAAAAGTACAAAGGAATCATCATCTGGGAATGCTTTTGAATGTGAAAAGATGGGGTAGGAAAAAGGAGAGATCCAAGAATAAGAATATTGAGAAATCAAAGTCAAGTTATATCGAGATCTAAATCCAGAGGTAAGGGAATTACCCGTTGGAAATGTGGAAAGAAAGGTCATGTAAAGAAATATTGTTGGTCAAAGGATAAAGAGAGAAACCAACACCTAGACATAGGTAAAGAGATAAATATTATAGTAGAGGTAATGCAAGATACTCTTATTCTTTATTTATATAATACAATAAAATCAAGGGTTTTAGATTCAAGGGAGCTTCTTTCCATGCAACACCTAATAAGGGTTATTTCAAAAATTATGTCTAGGGAAATTTTGGGCATGTTTATTTGTGTGATGATGAATCTTGCAGTATTACTCATCAAGGGGAAGTTCATCTAAAATTACATAATGGAAATACATGGGTATTGAAATGTGTGAGGCATGTGCCAAGCCTTAGGAGGAATCTTATTTCTGTAGGGAAACTAGGTGAAGTTGGTTACATGGTTACATTCACATCAGACTCTTAGAAAGTCACCAAGGGTGATTCTTTTGTGGCAAAAGATAAGAAGGTAGGAACGCTATCTTTATCTACTTGTGTTACTGATTACTTTTCTACATTATTTACTTTAGATTCGAGATGCATGCATGTGGAATAATTGGTTGGGTCATATGAGTAAAAAAGGAATGCATATCTTAAAGGCTAAGGGTAAGTTATCATATTTGAAATATTTAGATCTTGATTTCTATGAGCATTTTGTCTTTTAAAAGCAAAAGAGTGAGATTTCTCAAATTTGGTGCAACTAAGAATGAGAAAAATTGGAGCTTTATGCAATCGGATGTGTGGGGACCAGCCTAGGTAGCTTCTCATGGAGGATACCAATATTATGTTACTTTCATTGATGATGCTACAAGAAAGGTATAGGTTTATTGTATTAAACATAAATCTGATGTTTTGAAACTTTTAAAATATGGAAAGCCCTTGTTGAGAATGAATTAAATTAAAAGTTAGAGTGTCTTAGATCTGACAATGGTGGTGAATACTGTAGCAATGATTTCAATGATTATTGTTTAGTGAATGGAATACGTAGAGAAAGGATGGTTCCAAGAATACCACAAGAGAATGGTGTTGCATAAAGAATGAACAAGACAATCATGGAACATGTTAGAAGTATGATGATACATGTTGGATTGCACTTGCATTTTTGGCGAAATAGTTGATACAACGGTTTATTTGATTAACCGTGGGCATTCAAGTTCACAAAATGGAGAAAGCATTCCAATGGATACTCAAGTATTTCAAAGGGACATCTAGCATGTAGTTATGCTATGGAGGTTCAAATATTTATTTATGTGGCTATGTTGATTCGGATATGGCTGGAGATATGGATTGTAGGAGGAGCATTCTGGATATATTTTTACGGTAGATGGAACAAAAGTTAGCTAGATTTCAAGATTGCAAAAGGTTGTGATTTTTTCTACTATAGAGGCAAGTAAAGAGATGATATGGATTAAGAGGTTCGTGGAAGAGTTGGGAAAGGAACAAGATCATTGCAAATTATTCGAAGACAGTCAAAGTGTAATTTATTTAGAAAAGAACTCAATGTTTCATTTAGAATGAAACACATTCGATTGAGGTATCACTTCATATGAAAGGTATTGGAGGATGGGCGAATTGGAGTTGGAGAATATTCATATGACTAAAAACCATGTGGATATGCTAACGAAGCCATTAGTAAAGAGAAGTTGGAGCTACACTCCATTCGGTTGATCTTCGAGTTTGAGACATGAAGAGGAAGAAATAAAGCTAAGGAAGGATCCAAGAATGACATTATACAAGTGTAGTGAAGTAATTAATCTCCAAGTGGGAGATTGTTGAGTTGTGTAGCTCAATTACTTCATATTAGCATGCAATATTAAACTTGCTGGAAAACACAGTAATCGACATCGGTTATGAGGGATTGACATCGGTCACTACCCCGAAATCGGTTAGAAATGGGAACTAGCATCGGTTAGGGCTAACCGGCATCGGTTACTTGTGTGTGAGTGTTTTATTTAACTCATGGGAATTAGATCTATTTTTAGTATTAAAGTAGATCTATTGATTGTAATTACATGGCTAAGTTCCCTAATTTTGTATACACCTATATAAGCATGAAAGCTAGGGTTTAGAAGTAAGGATTAGAAGAAGTTGATGATTATTGTGAAAATAATTGTGAGAGAGAGAATTCTTGGAGAAGAAGCAAAAGCTTGAGAGAAAGCAAGTACTGTACATCTGAGAGGTGTGGAAGATTGTAAATATTCATTGTATATCTTATGAAAGATTTGGATAATAGATTGGATTGTTTCTTGGTGGATGTATCTCATAGTGGGTGAACCACGTTAAATTTGGTGTTGATTTATATCTCTTTTTTGTCTATTTCTTACGGTAGAATATCTACTTTTATTTACATGTATGCTTAGATCTATATATAATTTGTACAACCTTGTGCTAACCCCTAACAATTAAAGCCATAAATTAATCAAGGAGGTGCATTCATGAGCCGGGTTCATTATGAAACTAATTTAGGAATATTCTAGAAATATCCGGAGGTTTACGAGCTAATCCATTAAAAGTGGGTTTTTGAGGCCAAAGGAACTTGCACCATGAAAAAGCACATGAGTTTTGGGAGATATTTCTAAGAGCTCGGAATGAGTTGGAGGAAAAAAATATACAAATAGAAATTTATTTCAAATTTCTACATGGTGGTAATCTCATATTTTTCACAACACCCATACATTTCTTTCAACAATTCATTCTTTGTGAGATAAAACTAGTAGTCTGGTCAAAATCCCATTTTTGAGAATTTTGAAAGTGGAATCAGACCTTGAAACCCTCCCATACATATAAAAATGTTTTTTCAATTCAAATTCATATAAAGAAGTGTCAAAAAACTCGTCAGGAGCTCAAGATATGTCATTTTCAAGTCTCTGCCAAGGTACATGTTTGATACTTAGTCATTTTTGGGTGCCACGTGGCACCATGAGGCTTTAGTGCACATTTTGTGTCCCTTTTTCCCTCTCCAGGGGATAAGGGGTTATAAAAATTCACCCCCCGCACTTTAAGCCTCATGGACCCTCAACATGACCCTAGGGAGCCCGGATAAGTACTTTTCCTCAATTTTCTAGCCCCGCTCCAACTTCCGCATGTGTGCCACTTGTCCTCACCAAGATGAGGCACATTTTTCGTGTCCTCATGTCCCATTCCAAGGGGACAAGGGGCATAAAAAATAATCCCCCACCTTAGGCATTGTGGTTCCACCATGTGACATAGGAGACCTCTGTGAAACACTCTTCACCAAATTTTGAGCTCCCTCTCCTCACATTGCATGATTGTTGATAAACTAAAATAAGACTGAATGATAGAATGCAATGGAAATAGTAATCTTATTTAACCTAATTAGGATGACTAAAACATTGTAATAAAATAAATAAAATAATATAGAATAAATGTAATTAATTACTCTAAGTGAAATGAAACCCTAAATGTGTAAGTAAAGGAGGAAAGGTGACTTAGCTGATTATTATATATGGTCACATACTATCAGTAGGTCTGAAAATAAAATATGGAAGTTCATATGACCACTCGGAAGTCTTGGGAAGACCAAATCTAGAGGATTTGAGCTGACTTGAGGCACCTGGAAATCTTGTGGTGCCTGGGGTGCCACTGGTTTGTAAATTTGGCACCACGATCACTTGTATATGCCCAAAAATTGAGTTTTGTAGGGTCACGAGGTGTTTTTGAACAACTGATGTCTCTCTGCTAGATTCCTTGAATGATTTTGGAATGACACATGTAATACTGAGAGGAAGTATCAAACCTTAGGAAAAATAAAATATTCAAATGAATGGATCAAGTGACCTCGGCCACCAAACTAGTGGAATTATCAATTTGAGCGTTGCACTACATTTCAAACCCGGATGTAGTTCTGGTGTTTGTGTGTGTGTGTGTGTGTGTGTGTGTGTGTGTGTGTGTGTGTGTGTGTGTGTGTGTGTGTGTGTGTGTGTGTGTGTTATGCCTTAGGTGCTCTCATGTTAGTCACACTTTGTGAAGTAGCAAACAATAGTAACTATAGAAAATGTAAATAACATGTGTGCATGAAATAAAATAGAATCCCTCCCCTATGTAGTGTGTGTGATGTAGATCTTCTATCCTTGATGCATGAAACCATATGGATGCAAGTGATGCAATGGATGTAACCCTAGATGGAGTGATAGTAGTTTGTAATTCTATGACCTAGGACCCTCATTATGGTCTTATAACTTTATATTTATAGGGATCTCAAGCTTAATTTCATAATTAATCCTCATAAGGCTGACTAGGAAAAAGATAAAATGACCAACAACTAGAAATGGCCCAAAAAGGAGTGAAAGGAGATTTTCATAGATTAGGGCACCCAGGGTGGGACCAGGGCACCTCGGGGCACTCAATACATGTTGAGGTGCCCCTATTTTGGGATAGAAAGTCAGGAAGTTGTAAAATGGGCTTATAGGTGCTAGAAAATCTGTGAGAAAGATGAAATATAATATAAGAAAAAGATGAACAAAAGGTGAGATTAATTTACTTTGTACACTTGAGAACCTTCTAAATAGTAGTATAATACTGGGCTAAATATTGTCTAAAGTGCATGATTTTTTGTCTACATTTTCCCCCACTTTATGTTGGTGAGCGGAAAGCTTGATAACATAAATTAGATAGAGATGCGTACTTGATATCCATGTAGAGGATAGAAGAAGAGTGTCGATTGACTAGACTCAAATGTGGAATGAAAAAGAAAAATGTGGATTCTAAAGATAAAATATGTGCATAAAAAGTTATGAGAGTGAACCTAGGGAAGAATGCATGTACATTCGATTCTCTGTGTAGTGTGCATACATGGTTAGTAAATGCGAAGGCCTATAGTGGTGCATTATCATTGTTATTTTGTTGTTGTTTCCCCCAATTTGACTATTTGTTTCTCATATGGCGGACCTGCAAGGAGAAAATGATCAAGTAGTCAAATATATATATATGTAAAAAATTTGTGTAAAATACACAAATGTAATATATATAATTGTAAAATACACTAGAAAAAGTGTAAATGGAACATGTGCACCTAATCCATGTCAAGAAAAAGGGTGTAGAAGGATATCATGTATTGTCTCGAGTTTTTTGGGTGATCTCACGCCACCATGGCTGAAGAAGAAGGGACGAAATGGTGTGTCCTACAACTTTAACCACTTTTGTTGAAATGTGTGAAGATATATTTGTATTGTCCTAATTTTTTTGTGATTCGACGCCACTAGACGGAGTGTGTAGAAAAGCACACCCAATGTAACCCCAGAGCTTGTAACCGCTCCACGAATTTTCAAAGGACACCATGTCCTATTATGGCCGTTGTGTATGGAGTTCATAAACTAGTCTGAACTCACTCGTTGTGTCTGAACCAGGTGTAAATACATTGTGTTAGTAGAAAACCCTCAATGATGCCCCCTTCTTTGGGGGTGTATGTGACATCACGAAAAGAGAATGTGGCCCCAAAGAGGTCCAACCACATTTTACCTATAGAAATCTACCCCGTAGGGGGAAAGGAAAGTTCTTCATATATACCAAGGCACACACAAAAGGGGATGGCTATCCAAAACAAGTGTTAGTCTGAAAACACATGCATATAATAAGACAAGTGTAAAATATGCAGACAATGTTGTAACTACCAAACAAATTAGTGTAATCACGAAAAAAAAACATACCACACAAAACATGTTTCAAACATTTTACATCACTCATGATGTCACAAAACACTCAATGCCATCATGGATGCAAATAGCGAACAAATATGCACACAAGCAAAGGAAAAGCCCACATATAATGGAAAACAACGTGAGACAAGTAGAAACAATCAAGTAGTCATAGAAACAACTAATCCTACAAAACAAGTGTTTCTCATGGAACACCTATTAGCATGTTAGAGTGATAACCAATATGTCAAAGTGTGTATAAGTAACAAGATTCTAAGTACAAAAATGAAACAATAACACCTGGATAAGTTGAATGTGGATGCCCCCAACAACCGGTATAGGAAGGGTAGAAGGTTATATGTTGAAGGGTGGATGTCACGGGTAGAGTCTTGTATCTACAGTCACACTAAACAAATATGTGAATGTGCATGTGTGTTTGATAATGACATATAATAAAGAAACCTAACATGTGTAATAAAGAGGACATGCAAAACACTTAGTAAGCAAAATTAAATGCCCCTAAGACAATGTAGTATGTTGTGGATGGATGGAATGGAATACAAGATGGAATGATAAGAGGACAGTGCCCTTGAGTGGATGGAAGTGTATGCGATGAGGTTCATTTTTTCCCCCTCGTAATCAAGAATGAATCAGTAAATGCGAGAGTGCGTCACCGGGAAATTATCGAGTAGTGTAGGTTGTATCTAGCATCTCTGTGATGAGTGTGGATGTGTAGTGTTGATGAAATGTGACATGTGGGAATATGTGCATGAATCTTATAGCTGAAGATTATATCATGACGTGTTGAATGAATGAGTGATGATTTATCCCTAAGCGTATATCACTATAGAATGAGTGGATGGGGATGAGGCATATGAAAAGATGTGCGTGGACCTTATAGCCTAAGCATACCATGACTTGTTGAATGTGTAAGTGATGATTTATCCCTAAGCGTATATCACTATAAGATGAAAGGATAAAGATGGGTGATAATTTATCCTAAAGTGTATGTCACTATGGGATGAATATGAAGGGAGTGGTGATGTACCCTAAGGTGTATGCCACTACAAGATGATAATGGGGGTGGTGATTTAGCCTAAAGCATATACCACTACAAGATGATAAGAAGGGGTGACAATTTAACCTAAGGTGTATGTCACTAACGTGGGAAATGGTGGATGAGGAAAATGTTGCATTGGTGAATGTAAGGTCCATTTGATTGGTAAACCCTCGGCAGTCGAGTATGGACCGAGGAACTAGAGTGCATCATAGGGTAGTGAGTGTAGCGTGTAGAAAACATGGTAGTATAAATGACCAAGTGATGAATACAAGGTCTAAAGGTATGATGTAAACAATTCATGTAACCTATGTAGTGTGTGTAATGTATGGAATGCACCAATAGGCGATATATAAAAATAGAATATGTAAGGATGATAGATGGAACTAGACCCATATACAATGGAATCCAATGTAGTATATGGGATGTATATGATGGATATATGTGTTATGTAAGATGCAAATATAGGTGTAGATAGAATATGTAGTGATGATAGGTAAAGCTAGACCCATATATAATGTGACCTAGTGTAAATATATAATGTATGGATGAAATATAAAACTAGACTCATACATAATGATGACTAGTGTAGCGTGGGTGAGATAGATGATGAGATGATAAATGTATAAGATAATGTAGGATGTAGACTATGATGATATAATGTAAGTGTGTAATACCTATAGTGCGGTGTGTGGGCTTCAATGTAATGTTAATACCTCAACGGTAAAGTGTGAACTCGAAGAAAAAAAGTGTGTCATCGGGTAATGGTGGTGCTAAAACGTGTGATGAAATTGCCTATATGAAAATATAAAGATGAAATTTGTGCCTATGCTAAGATGATAAGGAGGGATGTTAGTGTTATGCCCCCCAAGTATGTATGTGATGAAGTTCAAATCAATAAACACTAATTGGATCGGTATATGGAGTATTTGTCTTAACAAAATCAATGGGATGTGAAGGAGAAGTATGACCATCACATGGTTCTTTATCATTGTAAATGTCATTCGAGTTCCCAATAATCGTCAATGTATGCGGGGTCTATAGTGGAGTTTGGAATAACTACCTTAACTTTAAGAGGTGGTTGATGCGACTTAGAATTCACCAAGAATAACCTAGGCACATTGGCACATCACTCAGCCTAGACTGAGCACTCACCCAAAGCACACAAAGGTATCATGCCCCTCTTTAGGGTTGTTATTGTAGGATGTTAGCATGATGAAGACTTAATGCATTCAGATCCATAATTAATACATCATTCTATAGTGCATGTTCAAATCTAGATCTAAAGAATAACATACTTAAATGATAACCATGATGAAATCAAGCATGCAAGAACCAATTATACTCAAAATTAACACTTTGATTCAGCCAATACACTCCATTATATTAAACATGATAAATACACAGAAGCTCATTACAATAGATAATACCATAGTTTATGCACATCAGATTTGGCAGCATAACCTCACAATAATTCAGTTCTCACATACCTCTACTATACTACACAGTTCATTACATATTTATAAGGGTGGGGACTTTCCCTTCACCACTTATCTAATCCCAAAATAGGTCACATGCTAAAAATAGCCATGCGCCTTTACAATAATAGGATCACATGCAAGAATTCTAACAATAGACCTCTCACGTTAACTAGCATAGACAACTCTATTCTTAGCTTGATCCCATGCAAAGCACTCCATAGCCACTCTTCCAAAAATAGCCAATGCATGTGTGTCACAAGTCTTTTCCCATTTTATGTGCTCCACACGCCATCTTCCAAAAATAGATCATAATCGTGAAAATGGCTAAGTCCCGAATCTGTCTTTGTCCTCCATGCACGTGATTCCTTCCCAATCCTCTCGTGCCTTTGAACGTGCTCTTCTCTTCCACGTGAATCTTTTGTATGCCTTCTACTAAGTGTTATACATTTTCTGCTCAACATTACCCCACACTAACTACATTTCCACCCCAACAATGGTTACCTCTTGAATGTTCAAAGAATAAGAAAGAATATAAATGGAAGATAGTAAATAATTTTCTATACAAAAGAATGATTTACTCAATAGTATCCTCTACTTCAACTAGAAGAATCAATTATGGATATTCTTCCTTTATCTCTACCTCTAATGTCTTCCACTCATTTAGTGTGGCCTCTACTTTTTCTAGAATATCTACTACAATAGACTCTAGCTCATCTTGGGCAATTTCTCCCTTTTCATTCTACAAAACTAGAACAATGTTGGACATTGCAAACATTCTTCCTTCTAGTAGATCCATCTTCTACGCTATAATATTCCCCAACTCATCTAACCTTTCCTTATGGGGTTCTTGTGCTCTTCTGCAAGGGCCTCACACTTTTGTTTTACCAATGTCAACCTCTCTGTGCGACCCAATGTCTCATCCTTCATCACTTTTAGGACTTCATTGTCCTCTACCATGGTCCTTATCTGATGACCACCTCAGAGCTGTGTAAATATTCAATGCCTGGTCTGCTTTCCTCATCTCCTCCTATAAGGTTTGGAGAAATGCCTCATAAGATGTAATCTTCCTCATCACTGAAGCCTTTTCTCACTCTGCTTCTTGCTCAGGATCTTTTGGTGCTTGGCATGTGCATAGGTCCATCCTCAAGCACCAAATCCACCAAGGTACATACATAATGCATTGCGAAGGAAATTTTTTGGGTACCTTGGACTCCAAATGTGGTCTTGCTTTCAAGACATGGTCTCCAATTTCCTTTGCCATGCTTGATGAAATCATTGTTCTTCTTCTTCTCTAAGTCCTTCTCTTGTCGTAGGCATGCTATCTCTGCATCTTTGGCCTTGATCTCTTCTTTCAGCCTAATAGTTGCATCTTTATCCACATTCCTCCTTGCCACCTCTATAGATACCTTCACCAAGGCATTACTTACTTGTTCATCTAACATAATAATAGGATTTACTATTATGTGTCATCTAAGGTGTCTTCTTCAATCTTCTTGATACACAGACTCTTCACATATGTTGAAGTCTAGTTCATCCATATGTGTCTGCATTGACCAAGACAATTGTTTCCTTGTGCACATGGTGGCCATGTCCTCATCCATCAACTCCCATCCATACAATTCCTTAAGGCCCATCATGCTTTGGAAATGGTGCAAACAATTTTACTTGTGTCCTTAGTGTAGCCCATGACCGGTGTAGTATATTCCCCACTTGTCCTCTTCGATCTTGGCCCCTTAGGAACTTGAGCACCAAGATTTGGAGCTTGTTCTACTGCTATGCCCTGAGTAGTCTCTTGCGTTGTCCCATCTACCTCCTTTACTCCTTCTTCTCCATCCTTCATTTCTTCATCCTTTGGCTCTTCCATCCTCTGGATGTGTCGGAGATTTGGGCATGCTCTCCTCAGACTCTTCCACCTCCTCATTCAATTTCAACTTTCTCCTTCTTTTCTCAGTTGTCTCCTTCTATGGAGAGAGTCATGGTGATCTACGCACTGACTGTGGTGTAACACCTTGGGTTTTGGTTCTTCTGAATACCCTTTTGAAGTGGTGCTCTCCTTGTACTACATCCAAGTCCTCATCATCTCCTTCTTACACCTGAGGTGGTGTAGTCATGCACTCAATTCCTACCTTGTTTGTAGGCTACCTTCATCCTCTATGCTCCAGCCACCACTATCTTCTCATTCATCTCCTCTTCATCTACCACTATAGTCTCTGCAGGCTATGGAGTTGGCACATTCTCTATTGTATGCTTACCCTTAGGTGACCCTAGAAGCGTGAACTCATTTTCCACATATTTTTGTTCTCCAGCTTGGGCTTGAGTTGAAGATACACAAGCATTGCTCCAAAGTCGTCTCGACTTCCAAGCTTACCGGCTTCATTCTTATTACATCTGAGATAAGCCTCTCAATGTAGCCATTTGTCCTTGGATATAAATATTTTTTTCTCAGAGTGTGATAATCACAATCTACCTTATCTTGATGAAGCTTAGTGGCACATCTATGAACTAGTGAATTGATGCTAGAAGTAGCGTGTTGTGAAGGCATATGGAATTTTGCACCAAGGGCTCCAAGCTCCATCCTTCATCGTAAATCACGTGATGTAAAAATGTTGGTAGACCATGAAATGTATTACCTTACCCACCACCAAAGGTAACTCCTTGGGTATGCACCACTCCTCTTTGAATGTCACACATGTGGAGCTGTCATACCACATCTCCACCCTCTGTTTAAATGGCCCACCCATGGTCCCTTCACATAAGTATTTATCAAATCTTTCTTGAGAGATTTATTTTCCATGGGGTACTCCCAAATATTTTCCTTTGGCCCATCGGGCACTCCAATCTCCATAAACACCAAAGACAATAAAATAGCACCAAAACTAATTCTATCACCTATATGTGCTTCTTCAACGATTGTCTTTGCTATGTAATCCATGATATTGTAGATCACTCCTTGAGACATTTTCCTTATAACGTGCAACCACATTGTATTCACTCTGACCACCTTTCTTGGTCATTCAACTTTGTTATCAGATGTGCAACTGCTTGTACCACTGGGTACTTCTTTAATTTATCGATGTCCATGCCAGTGCGGACCCTTGGTATATCCTAGCTCCTTCCTTGTCTCCAGGATCATTGATTTATATATTAAGTCACTCTCTAGATCTACTCATGAGGCCCTTAATCTTGTCATTAGTTGAAATTAAGGCGGATGTGACTCTAACCCTCCATCAGTGTGAGTAGAAAAAGTCCTCATGGACTCTACTCATCAACCATCGATACAATGGTTCATACTTTCCAAAGTATGGCAACTCATAATTGCTAGTAGACTCGATATTCTTTAGCAACTTCTCTCTAGCATCATCGTACATTGGCATGTCTTTTGTTGTGCACTTGTTTGTTTTTCATGCTCAACAATGCATCTAGTTCCTTCTTATTATCCATGTGTGATGGTTGTAATCTTGATCTTACATTTACATGTGGGAATCCCATTCTTGTCCCACAATCATGCCCTCTAGATACTACATTTATGAGAAATTACTCTTGGGAGCAATTTCTTCTTCCACTTTGACCTTCTTCTTCTTTTTACTCTTTACTGCAAGTGCTTTCTTTGGTGCCATTTGAAAATCTCTCCTTTCTATTCTCTGTAACAAGCAAGTTAAAACCTAGTTTGAATCTTTGTGCCCTAGTGGAAATCATGTGCCCTAGCTCTTTTAACACATCTTCTTCACTCAAACCCTTCACCTATGGGGATGAAAGCTTCTCCTACACACAAATCTTCTCTCCACATCTGGTTTCACACTCTTCACACCTCAACACGATTCACTCGGCTCGTTTGCACTTAGCTCTTTTCAAATTCTCATAATTTCAATGGTAAGAATGAACTTGCATCCCATCCTTATATAGATTTTCAAAAGTTAGTGCATTTATTGCTCCTTCACCTACCAAAATCCTCTCATTAATTGACCATTTTCATTCTTTCTATGTGGTACATCTTCATGCCCAAGCTATAACCTTCTAGCGTGCCTTCCTACCTTCTAGCCATGCAACTTCTCTTCAGCACACCTCCATGCACCCAAGTACCTCACCATTGTGCCTTCCCTTGGTAGTTCCCATGGCCCCTTCTTACCTCACATTATACTTGTTTCTTCATTCATCTCCACTATGGTCCTCATTTCTAGAAACAATCTCTTTTTTTTAACAATCTCCAACTTGAATAGCACTTGTAGCTAGTTTGTTCCTTTCATGTGTACTTATTTTCAATAGTCCTATACCTGGATATCAATAACCACCCCACACTAATGGTATGTGCAGTCCTCTGCATAAAAATTATTCAAATAATAATTAGCTTCTGTGTGCGCAAACACGCTTATTACATAAAAACACCAACTAAATTGACAAAGCATAGTGATGAAGAAGGAAATACATTAAGGAATACATAATTGAAAACCTAATCTAAATGGAACACTACCTTATTACAAACACCAAGAAGACTTATTTATAGTAGGGCTTGACCTACTCTCCATTGAAGTACAGGGTAACCATATTCCATCAAGCATTTCTAATTGAAAAGATCATGTTTCAAGTATGTGAGTGATAACATATGGTCCTAACCAATGTACCTTGAGTTTTCCTGGATGGTGCAAAAACTTAGAATCATAGAGAAGCACCATCTGTCCTATCTCAAATTTTTTCCCTAATGTGCCTATCATGCCATGCTTTCTGCTTGGCCTTTTCTTATTTTTGACTCCAACGTGCTATTACTCATCACTCATCCAACTTGATTAACTTTTCAATTCCATTCTTCTAATGCTTATTCATTAGCTAGACCTCTAGTGCATGCAATATGCATAAGAAAGAAGGTAACATGAATTCCATAGGAAGAATTGCTTACATGCCAAACACTACCAATTGAAATGGTGTGGCCTTGTTTTCGCCTTTTATTGATTTTATGCCCAAAGCATATACAAAAATTTATCATCCCAATCCTTCCTTCCAACATCACAATTTTTTGTCAATGTCTAGCTCAAAATCTTGTTGAAGGCCTCAGCAGTTCCATTAGCTTGAGGATGATAGGGTGTAGTCTTATGGTGTGCATCATAAACTCATCGATAAAATCTTGATTGTCTCATTTAAAAATGTGTGCCCCTATCACTTTGGAAAAATCAAAGGACATCTATACCTTGTAATAATATTTTCCCATAGAAACTTGGCTGTTGTAGCCTGATGTACAATCCTTTGTAGGCTCTGCTTCTTGCCCACCTTGTCGAGATAGTACATGCAAGTGATGATATAATGTGATCTAGTCTACACGTGATTGGTGAAATAGGACCCACAAAATCAATAGCCCATTTTTCAAATGGTTTACTCTAGTAATAAGTCTTAGAGGCATTTCATCTTGTTGACCTGGTTTCCCGAGGCAGTTGATGTGATCACAAGCCTTGTGATATGCTTTCTGATCTTTATACGGGGTCTCCCACCATAATCCAATGAGTAGAATCTTACGTGTGGTGTCACCTACATAGTGGCCACCTGCTAATACCACCATGAGCTTCCTCATGATATCTATGCACTCATGTTCAAGTACACATTGACGTAATACTTCATCACGGCCTAATTTTTACAGTCACCACTAATCATCGACATATAGGGTGTCACACGTATAGCAAGTTGTTTCTTCTCTAAGGATTTCATTCCTTTTGGTGCCATACATGTTCGTAGAAAGACAACAAATGTCCTCTAATTCTGATGGCACTCGTTGTAACCTATATAACTATGCATCGGGCATGGTATCTTCAATTTCATGCTTCTTCTCTGACTATATTCTGGATAAATGGTCTGGTCTAGAATTACTTTTCCTGGTTTGACCACAACTATAAATTCTTGAAATAAGAGTACCCATCTGCATATGTGCCCTTGTAAAACAAGCTTGTTCACCAAATATTTCAATGCCATGTGATTTGTATAAAATACAAATGGTGTAGCTAGTAGGTATTGTCTAAATTTATGTAGTGCATAGATCATTAACAAAGCTTTGCACTCTGTAGTTGTGTAATTCTGCTCTACAAGAGTCAACTTTCTACTAGCAAAATAAATAGGATGATCTATAATACCTTCTCTTGGCATGAGCCAACACCCCACTAATGGTTGTGCCGAGGCATCCACATGTACATGAAATGGTTGGTCCCATGAAGGAAATCATAGAATATGCGCAGGTAGTAAGTTTCTCCTTCAATGTCTCAAATGTGCATTGCTGCGAGTTCTCCCCAGTAGAATGTACCTTTTCCTTTTAGTAACTCCTCCAAAGGTGTGACAACCTTGGCATACCCCTTTATGAATTTCCTATAATACCCCATGTGACCCAAGAATCCATATACCTCACTTTGACTGGTAGGCTCTTTTAGGTCGATAATGATTCTAACCTTATTGGATCAACCAACAAACCTTCCTTGCAGATTATGTGTCTTAACATTATTCCAAATGGTGTAGAAAATATACACTTCTTGATGTTCAAAGAGATACTCAAATGTCTACATCTTTCAAACATTAAGTGAAATTTTCACAATGATCCTTAATAAGTCCATACATCGTCCGAATCATCTAAAAAACCTGCAAAGTTGTGAAAAAAATATTTGAACACTTGAACAACTATGTGTGAAAATACAACAGGTGCATTTTTCGACCAAAGGCATCACAATATATAGAAAAAGCTACCCCATTCGAAGTAAAAGTAGTCTTTTCTAGATCCTCTGGGAAATCCTAACTTTGATGATACCTCGAGAACCCATCATAAATGAATAGATTTCACACCTGCTGATGCCTTCTAGTATTTCCTCAATGAATGGCATGTAGGAAAGGGATCAGTCACACATGCAGCATTCAGCTCCCTGTAGTCCACACAGATCCTAATCTAACCATCCTTCTTGATATTGATCACCATTAGACTAACCCATTTTGACTCATCCAGGGGTTTGATGATTCCAAACTTCAACATTTTGTCAATATCTTCTTTGACCTTTTCATGCAAGTTGGGGTTCATCTGTAGGGTCTCTTTTGGACAGAGTGCACCCTCTTTAAGCTTTATCTTCATCTCTCCTAATGATTTATGAACACCTTTAAGTTCATGGTATCCCCGAGGGAATAAGTCCTGATAATCCCATAGTAACTCAATGATTTTTGCCACTTCAGAGTCTGACCAATAGTCTCCAATTATGGCCTCCTTAGGCTCAGCATCTATCCATATTCACTTTCTTTGTCTTCATCATAGGTTCATGATAGGCACGCATGGTCTTATCTACGCTTTGTCCAAAACCTCACGCCTACATGTTGAATGGTCTACATCCATATTTTCTACTTCTTCATCATCCATTAAGTAGACCATTTTTTTTTTTCTTCTTTCTCAAGGCAAGCACATTTAAGTATTATGGCATCAACCTCTATTTCTTCCACAAAACATGCTCCTGAGTCTCCTTCATCAAATAACTCCTAAATGAGTTCTTCCGCCTTGGCACTATCCCCCATAGTTAAGCACTTTATAACCTTTAATTCTTCTTCCACTGGAAATTTAGTAGAGAAGAAGTCAAACATTTGGGTCATTCCTGTAATTAAATCCTGCCAATTTCTAATCTCTCTATGGAGTTCTACATATACATACCAAGCACACGTGTAACCTTGTAAAGTGGAATAAAACTTGTGCACCCAGAGAAAAGGTGGTAAAGCTTCCTGCCCTTCTATCCAAAGTCTCTCACACTTTGTTGAACATGGTGTTGAACAGGTTGATTACCATGATAAGTACAGATTTGAGTAGGTGCATTACTCTTAAAGAACCTAGTAGCAAGAGAAATCCTAATTTCATTCCATCCTACAAGATTATCCTTGTGAACCACCCACCAACACGTTGCTTTCCCACATAGGGTATATGCTAGCATATTCCTATCTCTCTAACTAGTCTATCCACTTGTTCCTCCATGGCATGCAGGAACACCATAGGGTCTCCTTCTCTAGTGTAATGTGGTACCAGTTGTTACCTATTCTCTGATACAACATTGTCTATTCTCCCTAGTAAATATGCTCTTTACTTTGTGCCCTACCAACTCATAAGTGTTATGAGCCCAATTATCACAAGCAACACTTTTAGTATCGCTAATAGACTGTACATCCTCCCATTGAAGGATTCCTTCTTTACATGGCTCATAACCTCTAGGATCTCGGATGACGCATGTACATAAATCCTATTCAGGTCTTCCTCACTTAGGGCTCAACATAGGGTGCATATTTTCCATCTGTTAAAGGGATAATAACTCTTTCCTCCTTATTTTCAAAGATGATATAACCCTTGTTGAACCAAAGATCAACATTATTTGCATAGCACCACGGATGCCCCAGTAGAGCTAGGAAGCTATCTACCTCTGCCAGTGCTAAAACCTCGAAATCTCTAGTGAACTTGGCTCCTTATATGGTAATGGAGGCATCTTTTAAAACTCTGATGGGAGTGGCCTTAGTCCGTTAGCCATGAACAATACATTCAAAGATGGCTGCTGATGGAGGTCTCCCCATTTGTACCCATGCATCTAAGGTAAGAACATTGAATTTTGTGCCTGTATCAATCAATATATTACTCAAAATCCACCCATCCATAATAACATTCAGAATGATTTCCTTTTCATAATATAGGATATGAGGGGGAAGATTTGCATGCAAGATTTTCCATCCAGTCTCAATACTTGTGCATGGAGTGTTTCCCTTTAACCAATTCCCTAATAGTGGAATGATATTCTCTAGCGCATAACATTTTGCACACTTCTTTCAAGTCATCCATCTCAGATTGGACCATCTATTATGTTTTCTTTTGCTCCATATTTTGCGATTGCTCATTTAAATATTGTATTTCATCCTAAAGATTTATGAGTGCCTCCATGGTTTCCTGATAAACCTCCTTCGATGGGCAAGATCTAGGTATCCATGCATGTATAACCTCCTCCTTAAGTGATGGTAGGATTATGCTGCAATGCTTCTTTGTACATGCTTGCCACTTGGCAGGTAGTGATCTTTACTTGCAATGCCTCAAATTCTAGTTCCAACTTAGGCATCCACTGATTTTCCACAGCGTTGTATCTTAACCATCCCTACGCCTTTGTTTTCTTGTTTATGTTATTTGTTAAGATGCTCATACAAGTTTGGGCATTCCTCATAACTATGATTATTTCCACATAAAAGAACATGTAATATTTTGAGGACATTCATGCCTATAGTGGTCAGGAGATCCACATGTATAACATGTTCCACTGAGGGAACTCGCCTCTGTCCACCACCACGGCCTCGTCCTCCAAATCCACCATAGTATCCTCGACCTCTGCCACGACCACCTTCAAAATGCCCTTCATTCTAATCATAGCTCTCCTGATTGTGATCCCGATCCTTGATGCTCATTCTTGCCTTAGATTTATCTAAAACTCTGTCTATCGTACACCAATATCTATAACATCATGGATTTGACCAATCAGTTGGTAGTCTTCTGCATGTCATGAGTTGTGGACCTATAAATTTTATAGTAATAAGAGACATTCTTCCTTATTGCACGTTGTAATAATGGCGGTGGCTAACATCATGGTTTAAATGACATATCTCATAGTCCAATAACAATGAGCGTATTGATCTGTGGGGACAACTATCCTTTGTGTGACCTTCCACTTCACAATTTGTGCACCAAATCCTGTGCATGTCTCATGTGCTGAATTTTTCGATAAAATGCTCTCTGAATATAACTATTTCACCATAGCTATGATCTATGCTTCTAAAAATGGGCTCACCCCAGTGTCTATACTTCCAACTTCCTCGCGTAAAGCTACTTTAAGTGCTTCACGTAGATCAGTGTATGTCTTATGTGATAGCGCCCTTCTAAAAGGTGTAATCAGACCTCCAACAAACCATTACGTGCATGTTGGCTTGCATGAATATCATAAGAAAGCTTAGATAACAATGTTTTGAAATGAGCATCATACTCTGACACTCTCAATAGTGCCTTGCTTAATATCCTTGAGCACACTTATACTCTTACTATCAAACTCAGGGATGTGAAACTCTTTAAGGAAAGCATCTTTTAAAGCTGCATAGTCTACATTGTCAAGTCGATTAGGGTCAAACTTTCTATACCAAGCTGTGTGTGTGTCCTTGTAATGTAGTGGTAAATTGACTTGCCCTACGCTCAGAAGTCGTGATTCCTTTTACACACCACAATATTTCACACATGTGCACATGTTCAATAACACATCTTCTTGATGCCCTATACTATGGAAGACGAAGAGACATCTCCATGTAAATATTTTGGGGTTGGTGTGGACCTTGCCCACATGATCCAGAACCTCTTGTATTTCCTCTCTCCTCGTAGAACCACCAAATCCACGGAACTAGAACCACCTATACCTCTTGATCCTGAACCTGTAGCTAGCCAGGCTGGAGTCGGAAATAGAGAAGATGTACTCCCATGTCCCATAATGTAGTACTTGAACTACACCCTACGATTCTGCGAAGTGTTACTACTCCTTGCTTCGAAGAGAGAGTCCAAAATTCTCCGTGCTTGAATTCTGTGTGAGAAGATACACTGAAAGGTACCCTAAAACAGAAGGCGCTCGAGGTTCAATAATGAAGATGTTTGCATATAACTTGTCATCATGTGATGTGATTTTTATATGACTTACTCATGCTCTCCCTTGCCTAAATTATTTGTTTGATTATTTTGTTGACTAGATCTTTGGAAGACCAAGCAAGGGTAAGGTTTTCACCTGTAGATTTAAGATGTACACATGCCCGGCTTAGGTCTCTCTCTTGAATGCACTTCTTCATGTGAGGCCAGAGGGTTCCTATGATGCTTTCCCAAATGGGGAGTTCCCGATGCTCTGGCTCCGATGACCTTCTACGTGAGCTTACAAATCCTTCACGAGCCATCTCTCTCCTCAATGCCATTCATTTTAACATCCTATATTGCTTCTCTATCTCCCTCTCGCCTCATTATACTTAAGCCACCTTTCTTCTCTCTGCCTCTCTACCACTAGGTCTTCCATCTTTCACAAAACCTGCTCCTACCCCACGCGTGGTGGGGTTTAGTTAGCCATCAGGTTTTCTCTCCAAGTTTAGGGTTACCATCAAAATTTTGATCGCTAGTGGAATGCCTTGCAAGTAAGTTCCCCTAGGATATCGTAAAAATTGGAATTCAACTACCTTTGGGCACGAATAAGTGGAAATTGAGTACTCCAAGATATAGTTATTCAAAACACCACGAACCACGTATCCATAACACGAGTCCAAATTAGATCAACATCATAAAGGGTCTAAATTCTTCCTACATCCAGGACAAGTGTAGTGCATTGATACCTCCAATTCCTTTTAGATGCATAAGCATGACCACTCATACAGATTTCTACTGGAAAGATAGCGAAGAATCTCTGTAAATAGTCATACATATTCTCCTTCCACCCACGTGCATCAAAAACTCGAGATCCAGTGTTGAACCTCCATGCGTATTCTTCTTCTAGGTCATGTATCCACTCCTCAACACTTGTTACTAGAGTCAAAATTCTCAGGTATGTCTTCATCCATCCTTTGAAAAAAATGAATCTGAAAAAGAGGTCCCTAGCAAGGATCTTTGGAAGACCAATGATGCGTAGCCTAGAATTTAGGTCACCTAAAATAAGGGGTCCCAAGCACGTTCCCAAATGGGACATCACTCCACCTAGGCCATAGACATAACTCACTCCACTCCGAGCTCGATCCACCTTTCTTCATCTAAAGGTACCAAGCCCCTCTTTAGGGTTGTTATTATAGGATGTTAGCATGATGAATACTTAATGCATTCAGATCCATAATTAATACATCATTCTATAGTGCATGTTCAGATCTAGATCTAAAGAATAATAGACTTAAATGATAACCATGATGAAATCAAGTGTGGGATGATTCCTTTTAGATGCAGAACCAATTATACTTCTAGAAAGAACTTAACACTCTGATTCATACATAATACACTCCATTATATTAAACATGATAAATACATAGAAGCTCATTACAATATATAATACCATAGTTTATGTGTCGCATCATATTTAGTAGCATAACCTCACAATAATTCAGTTCTCACATATCCTCTTACTATACTACATAGTTTATTACATACTTATAAGGGTGGGGACTTGCCCTTCACCATTTATCTTGTAGACACCTAAAATTGGCTACCCAATTTAGTGTCCCCCACGTTCGTTTACCTTCTCAGGTAACTTGGGCATGTGTTTATCACCACTTCTCCTTAGGGTATTATTTAATATTTGATTTAAACATCTATCCTAAGTTTATTGCACCCCATTATGTTTTACCCATAGATAATTAAATATTAACTATTTAATTACACTTTTTACATGTATCTTAACCACTTATCTACCCCATATCAATTCCTAACCCCCATATCTATTTTATCCATCTATCCCCCTATTTCTCCTCCCCCGAACCATGCGGTAAGGGGATATTTCCGTATTTGAGTTAAAGGGATCACTTGCATCCTTCCAAAATCGTCCTTTTGGCCATTTCGAAGTCTGTTCCCGATCGGCGCAACCGGTACTCGGTCGATGCCAATTTTTTGGAGTGGCACCGATTACATCTTGGTTGGCACCATATGATTACAAATACAAGGCTAGACTTGTTCTAGTTAGGCGAAAAAGAATGACAAGAGTTAAAAAACCAAGCTTGAGCATTATCTATCGAGTGAAAGCTAATTCCGTCCAAATCAATCCCTGAGAGGAGTACCGTTACTCTGCTCCTTCCACATCGACATCACAAACCTCCATTGGTCTCTTGGTGACTGCTCCTACGTCTAGCGAAGGTGGAGCTTTGTCAGCATCCCAAAGGCTCCTACAGATCCAGCGTACATTGGCGATCTAGCTTCCATTGTCCATTTCTCAATCTTCCTGCAATTTTCTTCTGATCGACATCGACCATCCCGATTAGCCAATTTTATCTAATCGACACCAATTTTCCTAATCGATGCGATCGGATCAGTTCTGCACAATAAAAGAATTTAGGTAACACAAATCCAACATTGTTTTCACAGTTTCTATTTTTTCAGTTGCTTTTTGTCCACTGTTTACATTCTGTTTGTCACTTTTGATCCAAAAATATAGACATTTATTTACATTCTTTTATCATGTATGCTTCTTTAGCTAATTGAAAATGTGGACTAACATCCACCGAGGAGGTTATCGCTTCCCGGACAGCTACCTTTTGGGTAGTCCACCCAAATATCTTTTAATGTTGTCTTTTTCTGTCAAGCATCTTTGTCTCGTAGGTTTCTTGGATCTACTTTGCTAGGTCGCTCGTGTGCACCCATCTTATCTACATTGGCTTTCTTTTCATCTACATCTTCGGATCTTGTCTTATCTATCAGGTATTGATTTCATTTGAGTTTTTCAGGGTTTTTGTGTTTAGTTTGGTACATTAACTTGGATAGGTAACAAGCGGAAATTCTTGATCTACATTCTGGCACGCCCGATGGGACCCAACCAAAGTCCCTTATTGGTAAGTTCATTTCTTTTCTAGTTTTGAGCTTTTGTTCTGTTTCTTCACTACTTTTCATCAGTTCTCCATAGCATTTCCTTCCTTCATTTTGGTCTTGCTTCTTTCATTTATAATTTGCAAAGTTAAAGTTTCTTCTTTCTTGCAAAACTAAATTCCAATTCCTATTTCAAAGATTAATAAATCTTTCATTTGATTTCAAGATTGCATTTTTGATCCATCTCTTTATGCAAAAATTGTTATTTTCTTGAAAGTTTTTTAGTTCCTTGAAATAGAAATTTTCATTCTACTATTATCTGGATATATCTTTCTGGATTGGTTTGTGTGTTTTCTTAACCTTTTCTTGTGGAGAACTTTGCTTGTTCGTGGGATTGTTCGAGGGGAAGAGCTCAACAATGCTTTTTGAAGTCCACACACCTTGGAGAGATAAATCTACAAGGTATTTCTCTTTTAAGGTGTTTTCTCCTTTTTAGGAACTTAAAAAAAAAAGAACTTGTTTGTTTGTTTTATATCACATTCAAACATTTCAGTTTTGGTGCTTAAAATGAATTTAATCGCATTTGGGAAAGAATTTGTTTGACTTGTCTTCATCGAAATCAAACACTTCATTTTTTTAAATGCTTAAAAAGAAATTTTTCTTTGTCATTTATGTTGTATGTTTTTCATCTAGTTTTTTTAATTAGGTTGAAAATTGATCAAAATTGGTAGTGACACTATTTGATTTTTATTTTTCACCCACTTACACACAAAGCCAAAATCACTAGG